>BSBK01000786.1:567500-810000 GCA_027943335.1 Chamaecyparis obtusa
AAATTGTTCCTAATTGGTTCTAAAACACTCAAATACACATCTAAGGTCTTTAAATTGGATAAAAAGAACCTTCATGCTTTCAAATCTAGGCATTTTTATCTTCATGCAAACTAGGAAACACTTTGACTTTTGGGTACATAAAATGAACTATAAATCTTCATATCACTTAAATTTGGATCCTAATCAATCCTAAATGCATCCTAAATGGTCCTAAAATCCAAATCAATACTTTTTGCTAAGTTTTATTGAACTTCTTTTGCAAAATCTCAATGTTCTTTCAAGTTTTGTACAAACTAGGAGCAAATCTGCACTTCATTTCTAAAGGGATCCCAAATAGTCCTAAAGGTTCCTAAAATTTCCTAATTCATTCCTAAAGCTTTGATATTGGTAAAAATAATTGTCTAGTTGCAAAATATTGAAATTTTTCATGCATAAAGTCAATCTAAGAACTTCATTTTGGGCTTAAAAATGCAATCTAGAACATCAAAATCTTGACTGAACCTAAAGGAATGAATCAAAATCCAAAAGTCATTTACTTTCAATGTCAAAAGAAAAAAAAATACAATATTGAATGACTTAAGGTGAAAAGAAAGAAATTTATTTCTATTTTCAAGTTCAAATCAGGTTCTTAAGTGAAGCACAAACTCAATCTTGAATGCCCAATTTGCATAAATCTTTCAAAGTTTCTTGTTTTCAAAGGAAAAAAAAAATCAAAAACTTAAACATTTGTGCTAGAAAAAGTTTTCAATTCAATCACTTAAGAAAGAATTTGGGAAATTATTCTTCATGATATGCCTCTAGGAGTTTCAAATTTTGTAAATCCTTAATCTAAGTGATGTTAAACACTTGAACTCAGAAAAGTTCATTTGTCTTACTTCTAGTAAAGCTTGTCCAAAGAGAAAAGTGTTTCCTCTTTGGAGAACGACTTCAAATTAGTACTTCCCTAGCTGGTATAGAAATAAAGCATTGATAAAACTCTTTCTTCATCCCCTCAAGCTTGGGTGCTGCATGTTGATGGTAGCCTGAGGTAGGTGAATATCCATACTATTTCAGCATGGTCAACTAGGCTCTTAAGTGAGTCACGCACATACAAACTGATTGGGAGGACTCCATAGACCAAACTACATACTTGATAAATTAGAAGCTACCTGATCTAATCCTGAAGGTATCAAAATCTTTGTGCAAGGACCGATCCTTGTAGTTTCCCAGATCACCTTAAGACATTCACCATATGTGTCCCTTTTAGGGGTATCAAGCTGTGGGAAAAGATTATGATACTAGCCTTGTCCTTAGGTAGTTCTGTTTGGTGTGTTCTTCAAAGTTACAAACTCAGTTCAAATATTTTTCAAAACATACACTCTCTTTGGGAAAACTATCATTTTTAGTGGTCAATCATTACTCGTATCCCACAAAGTTTCCTTGTCCTTTGTCAGGATTTCTTTTAGAGTGTCTTTTTCAAACTTTGTCCTTTGCCATTGGAGACATCAAACTGAGCCAAAACTTGATCACAAGATTTTAAACAAAACCTTGCAGAAATCTCCTTCAAAATCATATATCCAATTTCCAAAAGCTTTCCAAACTATGTTTGATTTGACCAAACACAAGAAAGCAAAGCTTCCCCACTCCCGAGTTTATCAAAAAAGAAGATTATAGAGAGAGATCTGAAAGATCATCAACCCATCCTAAAATCAATCCAAGTGGAAGAGAAGTATCAAGAGAAACTGGATAACGTGGGCTATAATGCAAAAGTGAAATAATTTGCATTTGAGTTCAAGTTAACTATTGATATGTCAATCTAGAGAGAGAAGACTAGCTTGACCCATCGCATATCCATTACTCCTTCAGAATCCCACAATCCTATCTTGGCATCCTTTACATCCTAGATCATCCTTAGATTCATCTTTGCATCATCATCCATCCCTAGTTTCATCCTAAGTCATTCTTAGCTGCATCCTTGCATTCTTTATTATCTTCCTAGTTGCATCATAATTTATCCTTTTTATTTGCATCTAGGTCATCCTCTTAGAAATAGCATCATTCAGTCATCCTTCATCATCCTTCCATTAGCAAACCCAAATCAGAATCCTTGTCTCAGTCCATCATCCTTGATCCAAATCTAGCATCCATCATCTAAATTAGAACCCACCATCCTTGAACCAAATCCAGTGATCTAAATCCTAAACACTTAGTGTTGAATCCTTTGAGTTGCTTCAAATCCTTATCCCAAATTAGAAATCTCCACCCTTTAACAAAGGATTGTCTAGGGAATCCATACTTGTCCTTCTTAGCCTCATCATCTCGAGCAAGAGATTAGCGTGCATTGATAAGAATCTAGTCTTCCAAAGATAATTAGTATATCTTAGGTTGACAATCCTCATTGATCCTACATTAGGAAGAAACAACTCATTCGACCAACTCTTAGTAATTTTCTACCATCCTCCACCAATCCTCCATCGTCCTCGACCCAAAATAGAATATCCCACCATTCTTCAAAGTATCCCACCAATCCTCCATCATCCTTGACCTAGATTAGAACATCCCACCATTCTTTAGAGTATCTCGCCAATCCTCCATCATCCTCGATCTAAATCAGAGCATCCCACAATCCTTCACCAGTCCTATCATCCTTTAGTTGATCCAAATCCTTGCAATCACATCATAGAAATCCACCATCCTTAGAGTTTCTTAGGTTTTCATCCATCATCTTTAGAGTTCTTAGAAACCATCTTGCATCCATCAAGCATATGCATCTTCATCCTTAGATTTGCATCCCATGCTTGTCGAGACTCTATCCAAGATGAGAAGGAACATTGATCCCAACTTGGCCTCTAGTTTGTTTGATCCTAACAATCCTACTAGTGTGATGGTAACCTACAATCCACAAATACCACAAGTTTATAATATATGGGATGATCCCAATGGACTCCCTACTTCATTTTCTATGGAGACATTCATGAGCCATCTAGAACATGCACACATGGTGAGTGCAATTATTGATCAGAAGAGGCGGGCTATATTAGCCAACTTCACACAAGAGGGTACTTCCATTCCACCCCATCTCCAACCTCGCATCCCCATAAACACCATCCAAATCCTATCAGAAGCCTACACCCCCATCATCCAGCAAATCCATGATCCTAATTTACACATATCTCAAGTAGCTTTGCCCATCCCTCCTCTTTTGCAAAGTAGTTTCACAAATCCCACAACATAAACAATGCAATCCACTCCATTATCCATCATGGGAACACCATCATCTTCCATAGCATCTCAAACCATCAATCATGCCCAAAGATTCACCCAAAACCAACTGCCTCCTCCCACACAAGCTGCCACACAAGAATTTCCTCCTCCATCCATGAGCCAAGTAGCATCACCCTTTCCAGGGGCAACACAATTGTTCCCCTCTTTCACTCAAGCTTCTGCATCAATACCATCATTTTTGGGGGCAACACAATTGTTTCCCACCTTCCCTCAACAAGCTTCCACATCAACATCACCCTTCTCATGGGAAACATAAGCTTCTTCTTCCGCTCCCCAACATGAATTTACCCCAGCACAAGCCCAAAAAACTTATTTTACAACAAGCATACCTTCCATGGGATCTCAGAATCCACCATTCACATCCCAAGCTCCTATCATCATTTTTTCATTCTCCGCATCGCAGCTCCCACCATGAACTGGTTCTTGTTAGGGCCTCACCCAAGAAGAAATGCAAGCCTTAGGCATCCCAACCCAATCTCACATGTCCATGCCTACAAACGAACAAGTCACTTTCTCTCAAGCAGCGCAACAACAACAATCACAACCTCCACCAACCTCATCCTTCCCATCATACACCAACTATCTATCTTCACCACCCACCACATCTCAAGTAGTTCCACCACCTCACCATCAAAGTTCATCTCATATTGCCAGTTATCTTGCTCTACCACCTCCTATCACTAGCTTCCTAACATCAATTCCACCCCTAAGAAATCTAGGCATGCACCCAACCTACATCAACCAAGCGCAAAGCCAAGTACAACAAGGACCATCTTATTAGCAAGTTGCACCATTCCATCAGCTTCCTCCATCACAGCAATACTTTCTAGTGCAGCAACAACAACAATATCCCATTATCCCCCAGAAACAACAAGCTTCATCATATCCAATGCAACAACAACAACAAAAATATCCCATTATCCCGCAGAAACAACAAGCTTCATAATATCCGATGCAATAACAACAAAACCCCATTGTACCGCAACACCAATCTATTCCATATCCTCCACAACACTATGCTCCTGCACCTCAACAATAGTATCATCCCTAGAAATCATCACCTCAAAATCCATTCCAATCTGCCTATCTTGTTGGGCAATCTCCATATCCCACTATGTAATATCCTCCATGAAAAAATCATCCATATTTACCAGCACCATCAAATCCCTTTCCCATGGGAGTACCCACTCCAATGCCGATCAACACGGAGTGGGAGGAGATGAAGAATTATCTTAAAGAGCTCAAGGCTAGAACAAAGAGCAAGGCCTCCAAATTTGACAAAGTTTGTCCTTATCCCTTTGATAGATCAATCACAATGATTTCCTTTCCCAAACACTTTGAGACACCAAAATTTGACAAATATCATGGAAAGGGAGATCCCATCTACCATGTAAAGGAGTTCTATATGGCATGCTAAGAAGTGGCATATAGTGATAACTACCTTATGCACCTATTCCCCAAGAGCTTGGGAGGAACCTCTATTGAGTGGTTCTATAAGATAGCCTATGGGATAGTCACAACCTTTGTTGAGCTCTATGACAAGTTCATGGCCCAATATGCCCACAATGTGAAGAATGAGTTGTCCCTGCTAGACCTTTGCAACTCAAAGTAGAAAGAAGAAGAAAGTCTAGCTGACTACTTGCAACGATGGCAGAACCTCACTACCAGGTTAACATATCAAACCCCTAAGAAGCATCTCACAAAGATCTTTATCAATAACCTACTGTAGACATGGAAAATTGGCAAAGGCTTCAATCAATCAAAAGGTGCATCAAATCATCAAAATAGCATGAAAAATCAATAAATGGAACAAAGGCAATTCAAATCAAAGGAAAATTCAATTAAATGATTAAATGATTAAATAAAGCTTGAAAAGGGGAAAAACACTAAGAAATTGATTAAATTCAATTAATGACATAGTTGTTGAAATGAAAAATCAAAATGAACCTCTTACCCTTCATGGCTAAATTTAATTACTTTAATTAATTAATAAATATGAAATTCTCTCAACAAAGTAAAAAAGGAGACAAAATGGACACAAATCACTCACTTTTATTGAAATGGTCCAGCCTTTTGAAACCATTTAAATGTTTGTCCCCCAATTATGGACAAAGCAAAGCCAATTGACCTTACCCAAGCATAACCATGGTTATCTCACTCTACCCCCTACCCTTGGGAAAATCCTATAAATAGAAGGCATTTTGAGGCATTATTCATCCACTCCATATCTTTGAATTGGAGCAAAGCTCTTGCAATTTGCATCCACACCACTCACTTAGCATTTTCATTAATAATTAGCTTAATTGTTGATCATTTTAGAGATTTTCTTATCAAATAGAGCTAGAATTTGATAATTAGATCTAGTTTGCATATCATTCTTAGTTCAATTCTCATAATTAGAGTGTCACTAGTGAGGATTTGCAGCTGAGAGCCTCACTTACTACTTCAATTTAGAGAACCATGAGATGTTGATAGATTAATTGTGCATTTGTTAGATTATTTTGCTCTAATTCTTGTTGTTCTTAGTTAATCTTGTAATTTCATGAAGGTGTAAATCACTCACACACAAATGGCACCCACCGTGGGGCTCTAGGCCTCAAATTTATCATAATTTCCACGTTATTTGCAAAATTTAGGCTAGAATTGCATGATTTTGCTCACTGTTTGCAGGTTACAGGAAAGAAATCACGCCTACAGGTAAAGAAATCACACCTATAGAAAAGAGATGTCGCTCGCGGTAATTAAAATATCGCCTGGAGTTTGAACGCTCACGCTTCTTAGACTGCAGAATCACGCTTCTGGACAAAGAAATCACGCCTGCGGACATTAAATTCTTGCCTCACACACAAACAGCTGATGCCTTTGGCTATTTAGATGTCGCCTGCAAAGAATTAAAAGCCGCAGCCGAGGAATGAGTTTACGCCTGGTGTAAAGGGAGTTTACTGCATTTCGCATTTAATTTGTCGCTTTGAGTATTTTAAATGTCGCTCTCATTTAATTAAATGTCGCTTCTCTGAGTTAATTTATCACTTGAGATAAAGAATTCACGCGTTCGTTTAATTTGATATCGCACTTAATTACTTTAATCTCACTTGAGCCCCTTTTGGTGACGCTCACGATTAAAGTAATTACGTCTTTATTAAATTAGATCTCGCCTTTAGCATGGAAAATGTCGCCTGATTTAGAATTGATATTGTATCTGAGTCATTACTATTGTCGCATATATTTAAGATTTCACGCATTTGCAAAATTTAATATCGCACTTGTCTATTTTAATCTCGCTTGAGCCCCTTTTGGTGACGCTCGCGGTTAAAGTAGTCACGTCTTTATTAAATTTAATCTTGCCTGTAGTCTGGATGATGTCACCTGACTGTATTTTCTCTATTTTGTCAAAATAAGGACTGTATGCTAACTTTACTGTCATTTTTTTTTGTCTCAGGAGCATGGTCTGTCATAAGAAAGTGCAAAAACCAGAGAGAAGGCACAATTTAGAGGAGAAATTGATCTCTAAAAGGATAAGGAAAGAAAACTGGGTACATTCTACCTTTGTTCTCAACAATGATTTAGAGAAAGAAGTAGAATTACATGCTAAATACATTGCTGTTGTAGATGCTTACAAACGAAAATATGTCTCATTAAATTGGGAATTTAGTCCTTAAGTTTGTAAGAATTTTGCAAATATTTTGGTAAAAAGAATCAAAAGCATAATCAATCATATCATTTTAAGCTTTGATTTTGGTTTCCCCTCATTTTGTTTGGATTGTGCTGACTAACTTGTTGGTGGAGGGAACGTTTTGCTAAGGTAAGAGAAGGATTTGGGGAGAAAAATGAAAAATCTACTACTTAAAAATGCGCCTAGCCTTTGCTAGCATCGTTTGAGGTATTTTTCTCATCAAGCTTGCACTTCCCTTAAATTGTGACATTTTCAAAATTCAAAACATAGTTTAATCATAAAAGGAAAAAAATAAACACTTCAATTCTAAGAACCCCTTTGTCACGGGGTTAAAAAAGAACCAAATTGATTGTGAGTGTTTGGGATAAGGGAAAAGCAATAGGGATATGCTCTTCACTCTTTGAGTGAATCAAATTCCCAAACTTTCTCTACCAAATCCACTTTTCATGCTTTCAAATGAACATGTTTAAAACTTAGTGGGCTCGCCTCCTGAGATTGCCTTAGAAGGGCCGGTGAGAGGGACAGCCCAAAGTGGTATACACTTACTTTTGCCGCGAGAATCTGACCCACTATAAAATGAACGCGGGTATCCTTAATGGGGTACACGACAAAAGGATTTTAGCTCTTTCGAACTTCCTCTAGTAGTCCTAACGGATTGCGCAAAATCATGCTTTTGTGCGTGTGGGAAGCCCCTTAACATCTCTTTTGAACAGAAAACTTATTACATAACGGTAAAATAGAAAAACTACCTATTAGAGCCATGTTTACGAACCAATTATGTGCTAGGTAGATTGTGTGGAAGCTATTCTTGTGTTAAACCTGTGAAAACGTTCAAAAATATACACATTAGAGCATTCTAGGGATATGGTACCCAATTGATGTGTGTGTTGAGATTTTTTTTATTTTCAAACAAGATATTCCAAAGTTATTGATCAAAACACCATTAAAATTTTAAACCATTTAAAATTGATCAAAAAAAATTTTTACCTTATTCCAAAAATAGCTTATCAAGAGAAGAAAGTTAACATACCCTTAAAGTTTGTTCATGCCTGTTATTACAAGGTCACTCTCTATAAGGAAAGCATTACAAACAGACGGGACCTACAATGGAGAAGAGCTCCCATTTCTAAAGAACACTTCCATTACTTCACGAGTGACTGAAAAACCCACTAAGGCAAAGGACATTAACAAGATGTTTAGTGGTACCCTAGGAAATATTGATCCCAACAACCAAGGGAACAACATGAATGGGGGTATAGATCCTAACAACAATCAAGGGAACAACATGAATGGGGGTATGGATCTTAACAACAATCAAGGAAATTCTAATAATGGAGGAAGAGATCCTAATTCTCAAGAGGCAAATTCACAAGGCAACAACTTATTTCCTCTTCATAATACAAACTTACCCCCAACTGCAGAAGAAGCCACGATTGAAAGAGCATTAGAGGCAAGACAATGTCCTTATTTCATAGAACTAATGAAAAAGACCATGCTTATGGATAAAGAAAAACACTTCATGGACTTAATACAAACGGGGGTAAAGCTACCTAAAGATTTTGACATAGAGCAATTAAAGCCCAAGGAAATATAAGACCCTATGGAAGCAATGAGGGAACAATTCAAGGCATTACAAATGGAAATTGACAGTTTGAAACAAAATGGGGCTCCTAAGCCTTTCTCTATTGAAACATTATGTCCTTTTCCATTCGATAAGAGTTTGGTCATGGTGCCTTTTCCTATAAATGTAACATTTCCTAAATATGAGAGGTATGAAGGAACATCTGACCCACATGATCATCTTCGGGGTTTTTATGCATTAAGTCTTGAATTCATGCATGAATCAACCTATTTAATGAGACTATTCCCAAGAAGCTTGGGAGGAACAACCATGGATTGGTTTTCAAAACTACCATCCGGCATAAAATCCTTTGAAGAGTTAGCATCTAAATTTGTGACTCATTACTCTTATAACATCAAACATGAGGTCACCATGATAACGTTATGTAACACAAAGCAACAAGATGGAGAAGCCTTTCTCACATTCTTGCAAAGATGGAGGACTGCATTTGCTAGATATCCAAGAAGTGTACCGGAGAAAGAAAAAATGGATATCTTTATTAACAGTTTAAGAAGCGAGCTGAATTATAGACTAAGGATGCAATGTCCAAAAACCTTCCAAGATTTGATTGATAATGGAATTACAACGGAAGAAGTGTTGATTAAGAGTGGAGAGTTGAAATTGTACAAGGAAAATAAGAATAACTCTAACTCCAACAACAACAATACCAACAATAACAACAATCCAAATAAAAGTTGGTACAACAACAATAGCCGTTATGCTACAAAGAATAACAACAAGGGCATTGTTAATGATGGTGTAGTGGAATCCAGCAACTTGAAGGTGATTCCATTTGCCCTTACAAAGACACCAAATCAAGTGAATAATGCTAATCAAGCATATAATGCACCTTCCAACAACAACAACAATGCCAATAAGAATAATCAAGGAAACAAGGATCAAAATAGCAAGTATGATAAGTATTTGAAGCCCACTCCTGCAAGACACTTTACACCCTTGGGAGAATCACTTGAAACTGCATTAAAGGCTCTCATAGCTAACAATGTTATTACATTACCTGCTATTAAGCCTTATGAACCAGACCACAAGCCAGGTTGGTGGGATGCTAAGCATCATTGTGAATATCATAGGATTCGGGGGCACCCTACAAATGAATGTCTACAATTAAAGAATGTGGTGCAAGACTTGATAGATAATAACATAATCATTGTTGATGGACCCCAAAATAATGAAGATCATACGGCCTTCAAACAACCTTTTTACAAACATGATAAAGGTGTGTCATCAAATGGCAAGAAACAAAGTGCCAATAATCTCAACTTTGCACCATCATATGATCATATTGTTAATGCTATCATCATTAATGAATAGCCTCAAAAGGAAGCAACTAATGTCATTACAAGAGGGCAGAATTCTAGAATGACTTTACAAGGGATAGTCCCTCAAAACACCAATATCCCACCATCCAACATTGTGGTCAAACAACCTCCTACAGCAGCAAGGCCTTATAGTTTGGTGGACCAATTGCAACGTACTCCAGCACAAATCTCAATCTTAGAGTTATTGAAGTTGTCACCAAATCATAAAGAGATTTTGGAAAAAGCTTTGGAAGAGACACATGTTTCTACTACCTTAGGGGAAGAAAAATTTCAAAATATGGTAGGACATCTTGTGGCTCCTCATTGTCTTTCATTTTTAGATCAAGATGACATGTCTATAACTCATCCTCAAAATTTTCCATTACATATAGAGGTTTCGATCGAAAGGCATAGAGTCAAAAGAGCCCTTATTGATGGAGGGGCTGGCCTTAACATATGCACATTGAGTCTTTTAAAATCCTTAGGTCTATCTGAGTCTTGCATTGACCCTACAAAGAAAATCACCATAAAAGCTTATGATGAAGCTGAAAGAGCCTCTAAAGGCATGATTGTGTTACCCATCCAAGTGGGACCAGTTAAGAAGGAAACCAAATGTCAAGTGTTGGACATGAAATTAACCTATAACATCTTATTGGGAAGACCATGGATTCATGAGATGCAAGCTGTCCCCTCCACATACCACCAATGCATCAAGTTCCCATACATGGGTGAAGAAATCACAGTTGGAGGAGACTCAAATCCATTTCAATATTGTAATGCACTCAAACCCTTGCATGAATTATACATTCCACATAATCGTGAAGGAGTTGTTCCAAGAATCACCAATGAAGATGCACAAAATCCTCTTCAAGCTAGCTCAACTACATCAACTAAGGGTAAGGAAAAAGTGAGCTACAAGGGTCCAAATGTGATGGAAAGTCCATATGTGGCACCTAAATTGGAAGCAGTGATCTACAAACCTACTAAAGAGGAAAAAGAACAAGCTAAAGCAGATCATTACCAATACATGAGTGAGATGATGAACAAATTTGACAAACAATGCAAGATTAGTTCAAAAGGGGTAGGAGAATATTCAGTTTCTCTATTTGACATGCCCATGTCTCCCAAATCACATGGAAAACCCTCAAAAGAACATCTTCCACATAAGTATAATTCTTATTTTGTGAGGGAAGATAGCAAAGCAACATGGGAGAAGGAAGAGGATGATGTCCTTCAATGGCTTTATCATGATGAGGATGGTACCTTAGACACTCCCATGGAAAGAATTCAGCATGTCAATATACAAATAGAACAATATGGGAAAGGATTTGATATTATGCAAAAGATGGGATACAAAGGAAGAGGACCCCTAGGCCAAAGAAATAGAGGATTATTAGAACCTATTGAACCTATTTGGAGGGCAAGTCATGAAAAATCCGGAGTAGGTTTTCAATATAAGGGAGAAAGTTCAAGTCCAATGCATGATTTTCATCCTCAAATAAATGCATTAGAATCCGAAGGAGATAGTGATGACTCTAGGGATTATGAATGGGATACTTTATTAGATGAGTCATGTCAAGATAAAGAAGTCATTGCTATACATACTTATGCAAAAATCCCAAAACAAGATGCTCCAATTAATGAAGAATCTCCTATTCAAAGGCCTAACATAGAACAAGCATCTAGTAGTGGAGCATGGATAGAAACATTTTGGACACCTTCAGAGGAGGGAAATTCAAACGTTAGTTTTAACCCGCTTGTGGCTTTTCCCACATTGTTTCCCATAGAGGTCGACAAGGATTCAAGTGAAGGGGACTTTGACCCTGCTTCCATGGATCATCTTGAGGAAGTGCACATCATAGATCTAAACGATACAATGTATGAACCCTCAAAAGAAGTCATGTCCATAAATCCTATTGATGATACCTTACCCAATAACTCCTTAATTTTGATACATCCAGACCTCATTGATTGGGATCAAACTGAACCACATGACTTACTTTACTTCCCAAATGACCAAGCAACAAACCAATACCTCAATGCGGTTGAACCCTCTTTCACCAACGAACTCAATACGGACATGATGACAACAGCAAGGGTCCAATCTCTTAGTCAAAAAAAAGAAAAAATGAAAAAAAATAAAAAAATGAAAAGTTCTATTGGTGAAAACCCAACTGTGGCACCATTAGAAGAGAGATTGGACACTTTTCCTGAACATGAAGAAGAACGGTCATCTATTCTTATAGAACCAACAGAAAAAGTTAACATTGGTATAGAACTAGAGCCAAAGGTTGTACACTTGGCTGCATCACTTACATCTCTTGAAAGAGAGGACTTTATCAAATTCTTCCAAGAGCAACAAGTAAATTTTGCATGGTCATATGCTGATATGCCTGGATTGGATCCTGATTTCATAATGCATCATCTGAATGTTAGACCCGGAGTTAAACCTGTGAAGCAAAAACTAAGGAAAATGCACCCACATGTGGCTCTCTTAGTCAAGGCAGAATTGGAAAAATTGTTAAAGGTGGGATTCATAAGAACAATAGCATATGCTGATTGGATCTCTAATATTGTGCTGGTTACTAAGCATGATAAATCTATCCGTGTGTGTACGGATTTCAGAGATTTAAACCTTGCATGTCCCAAAGATGACTTCCCATTGCCAAACATTGATACCATAGTGGATTTGACAGTAGGTCACGCAATGTACTCATTAATGGATGGATTTAGTGGCTACAACCAAATCAAGATTGCTCTCGAAGACCAAGAAAAGATAGCATTTACTTGCCCTTGGGGTACTTTTTGTTGGAATGTCATGCCCTTCGGTTTAAAAAATGCTGGAGCTACATATCAAAGGGCCATGACAACTATTTTCCATGACATGATGCACACTTTCTTAGAAGATTATGTGTACGACATTCTAGCAAAATCCCACAATAGAGAAGAGCATTTACAAATCCTAAGAAAAATATTCATTCGGTTGGAACAATTCAAAGTTAGATTAAACCCAAAGAAGTGTGCCTTTGGTGTCCAATCCGGCAAGTTATTGGGTTATATAGTGTCAGCAAAAGGCATTGAAGTTGATCCTGAAAAAGTACAAGCCATTCTAGAAATGGAGATTCCAAGAAATATTAGCCAAATGAGGTCACTACAAGGAAAGATTCAATCAATAAGGAGATTTATCTCTCAATTAGCAGAAAAGTGTCACTCCTTCACTAGATTGTTACACAAGGACACTACATTTATGTGGGATGGAGAATGTGATAAGGCCTTTGCTACTTTGAAGACTTATTTGATAAACCCACCTATTCTTATGTCACCTATCAAGGGTAAAGAACTGTTGTTATACATATCAGCCACAGAAAGGTCTCTAGGCATATTGTTGGCACAAGAAGATGAGCAAGGAAAAGAAAGGGCAATCTACTATCTTAGTAGAACCTTAATAAAATATGAACTCAATTATTCATTCATGGAAAGATAATGTCTAGCAGTGGTTTTTGCATCTCAAAAACAAAGACATTATATGTTGATGCATAAGATCAAATTAATTGCCAAGATTGATCCTCTCAAATACTTGCTAAGTAAAACTGCCTTAACAGGTAGAATAGTAAAATGGGTCATGATCCTAAGTGAATTTGACATTGAATATGTTGATAGAAGAGAAATTAAAGGACAAGTGATAGCAGATCACTTAGCAGATAACCCAATGGAGTCTACACAAACCATGAAAATTGAATTTCCAGATGCAGAAATTGTCAACATAGAAGCAAAGACATGGAAATTATATTTTGATGGATCTTACACACAAGGAGGTTCTGGAGTAGGTATATTATTGGTTACTCCTCAAGGGTACACCATTCCAAAGTCCTATAAACTCTTATTTCCATGCACCAATAACATAGCGGAATATGAGGCATTAGTCATTGGCATCAAAATGGCTTTAGAATGGAATATTGCAGAATTACAAGTGTATGGAGATTCCCAACTCATCATCAATCAGGTTAATAATGAATATAATACCAAAGACATAACATTGATGAAATATAAAACCTTGATTGATGGATGGAAGAAGTATTTTGCTTTGATCACATTTGAACAGATTCCAAGAGAAAAGAATAGAGCAGCAAATGCCATGGCTACCTTGGCTTCATTGTTACAAAAACTAGATCAAAATGAGAAGTATGAGTTCTTGGTGGAAGAGTTGGTAAAACTGGCATTCAACCTTCCTGACACCCAAATTGTTGCTCTTTTACATGGACATGACTCTCCTTGGTATGGACCCATCTATACTTACCTTAAAGACCAAGTACTCCCCATAGACCAAACTCATGCCCAAAAATGTAACTTCATACGCCAAGCCGCCCGTTACCTAATCCTTTCAGACACATTGTATCGTAAGGGTCTTGATGGGATGTTACTTAGATGTCTAGAGGAAGAAGAGTCTAAGTTAGCTTTACGCGAGGTCCACGAAGGCATTTGCGGGTCACACTCAAGCGGTCTTAATCTAGCTAAGAAAATCCTTCGTCTAGGGTACTTTTGGACAACATTAGAAAAAGATGCTTGTCAATTTGTGAAGACGTGCAGCAAATGTCAATATCATGGTAATATGATACATGCACCGGCTCAAGAATTGCACCCATTCATTACACCATGGCCTTTTTATCAATGGGGTTTTGACTTGATTGGAATCATATATCCTCCATCTTCAAACGGACACAAGTATATCATCACAGCAACAGAATATTTCACCAAATGGGTGGAAGCAGTTCCATTAACAACAGCAACCGGCAAACAAATTTCAATGTTCATTTTGAACCACATAATTTGCCGCTATGGTATTCCACATGCCATTATCACGGATAATGGGAAACAATTCAAAAATCAAGATATTGATGAACTTTGCATGACATTTCACATTACACATCATTCATCATCCATTTATTATCCACAAGGCAATGGACAAGCTGAAGCAACAAACAAAAATATTCTCAAAATATTAAAAAGATCAGTTAACAAATCAGGAAGAGATTGGCACGTGCAAATAAATCCCGCACTATGGGCTTACAGAACTAGTATCAGAACACCTACAGGAGCCACCCCATTCTCTTTAGTCTATGGAACCGAAGCAGTTCTACCATTAGAAGTTGAAATTCCATCTCTACGGGTTTCATTAAGAGGATTGGTCACTCATGAGGATTATAGGATTGCCAGACTACAACAATTGGAATTGTTAGAGGAACACCAGACTCAAGCTTATGAGCATTTAAAAGTTTATCAAAACAGGATTGCACACAATTACAACAAACACATCAAACCAAGAACTTTTCAAGTAGGAGACTTGGTACTAAGGGAAAATCCCAAAAATCAAGCTGAAAGGGAAAAGAAAGGAAAGTGGGAAGCTAATTAGATAGGCCCATTTGTGATAGTGTCATCCTTTGGAACTGGAACATATAAGTTATCAGATTGTAATGGTGAAGAATTACAAGAACCCATAAATAGCATTCATTTGAAGAGATTCTACACCTAAAGCAGATGAAAGAGTATAAAGAGTATCAGATAAGAGAGCATCATAATTATTGTACATAGTTGAAAAGGGATCTTGAAAATACCAAAAACATTTGAAAATGGAAAATCCAAAAACATTGGAAAAGAAGAAAAATCAAAAAACAGTGGAAAATTGAACCTGAAGAAAGCAAAAACATTTGAAAAACTATCTCTTGGTGAAAACCTAGCAAATAGGCGCCAAGGTGATAAAGAAAAATACAAAAAAAAAAAAAATACAAAAAAAATGAAAAAGAGAAAAAGTGCCTTGGTGAAAACCTAGCAAATAGGCGCCTCGGTAGCAAAAAAAGAGAATACCCAAAGGTGAAAACTTGGCAACAAGCACTTTTGGTTCCCTTAAGTCATTTCCTTCCTAGTCACATGTGTACATAATGCATTTCATCATCCCATTTGTCTAAACCTTCATTGCATCCATCATTTGTACATAGTCATAATAACAGTTGTAGCATCATCCTTTGCCTTGCCCAAAGTTGTCAAAATTGATACATCAAAATACTTGGGGGCAGCATAAACGGATTGGAAAGTGGGTACCTCAAAAAGGATTCAAATGAGCAACATTCAGTCACAAGCAGAAAGGGATCAACATTTTCAGAAGAGAGATCAGATTTTCTCTTTGATTGATATCATTGTTTACTAACCAAGAAGTTGACTACCACAACAAAATCCTTGAGCCTAAATTGACTTATTATTCAAGATTAAAAATCAAACATCATTCCATGATCAAACACTTGGAAATATTTTTGTTGAAGATCAAAAAATAATGCAAAACACTTAGATAGATTTCTTTTGAAAAGTTGGTTAAAAATCTGTTTACTTACATTAATTCAATTTGTATCAAGTCTTTTTAGCTAATCAATGATGTTTCGACTAGATTGGCAATGATGGAGACATGATATTTTTCTTGACTATGAAGTGACTGTTTGGAGGAAGATTCATTGCCTTATGAGAATTCATCTAAAGACATGGTCATCAAAGAACCATCAAGGATTATCTTATAAAACAATGAGTTAACCTTTGTTTGTTTACACAATCGGATACCTTGGATATTTAGATTCTTCATATCTAAATGACAAAATCCACTTGCAACATAGAATCCGACAAAATCGGTATTCGTACTCTCATGATTGTTTGTAATCAGTGATAGTCGTATCGATGAGACCGATGGGAAAGCAAAACGGAGGTTACCATATGAGCAGTAAATAAAAAGCGATATTCATATCATCATGTCAGTGGGCAGTGGTGATTGTATGGACTTTCCAGTCCCAAAGTGCTCAATGATGAAAATTTATCCTCAAGGCATTTATTTGCTAAAAGCTAGTGACACTTAGCTGCATTGCATTGCATTATCATGGAAGGTTAATTGCATTATCATGTTAGATTAATTGCATGCATTTGTTTGTAGCATTTTTCCAAGGGAAAAGGGGGTTCATTCAATTGAAATCTTGATCAATCATCAAATGGGTCATTCAATCAAGAATCAAGGAAAGTCCATAAATCAATAAATGCCCATAATATCAAAGATCCATGAACTTTGTCAAATCAAAGATACAATGTCATCAAAAGTGATAAATCAAAGTCCTGATCAATAACTGAAATATCATGATACAATATCAACAAACTGAAAGAGCTCCATAATCAATCATCTCAATAACATGTACTCTAGCTGGGTCATACTCATGACTTAAGTCCAAATATCCAAGAAGCTAAGGTCCGTATATATATATCATTTACGGAAATGTGCCTGTTTCACAAATCAAGGGAATCATATCAGTATTTTATATCAGTGAGTCATCTTACGTCAATCAATCCTATCAAAGTATCAAGCAATCACACCCAGTACCATTTGTTCGTGTCTCTATGTCTTGAGAACGAAGCAAGCAGTATCAAATCATATCGGTTTTCACACTGATTGATTTATCCCATATCAGTTTTACTATCCTATTAGATTGACAAATCACATTCATTGGTACCATTATCTTGTTATTATAATCACTTGTTTTGCTTAACTACAAACAGACCTATCTATCTTGGATATGCAAAATTTGTGAGTCATGGCATATCATCAATATTTTTCAGAAATCAAAACATATTCCAACTAATCAATCAAAATCTTTCAAATCAAGGAATTAATATGTTTTATTTCTGAGGGGGCATCAGAGTATCAAATGGGCATCACATCAAAAACATTTATCAGTGGGGCATATCATATCAATATCATATCAGTATCATATCAATATCGTATCATATCAGTATCGTTATCAATATCATATCATTATCATATCAGGAGGCAAATCAATTTCATATCGGTTTCATATCAAATCTGCTATCATATCAAACATATCAACATATCAGCAATCAATCAACCCAGGACCTTTATCAATTAACCCAGGACCTTTATCAGTGAACCCAGGACCTATCATCAAACCAGGACCCATATCATATCAGAGGCATCAAAATCATATCAGCACCATCATCAGAGGCACATCATCATCATCAGGAAGTACATCAATCAGAACGATCAGAGGCATATCAGAACCAGAACAGAATCAGATCATCATACTAAGGGAATCTTTGAATCGGTGTTCTTCGCACATCGACTCAAAGAGGGGCATTTGTAGACATGGAAAATTGGCAAAGGCTTAAATCAATCAAAAGGTGCATCAAATCATCAAAATAGCATGAAAAATCGATAAATGGAACAAAGGCAATTCAAATCAAAGGAAAATTCAATTAAATGATTAAATGATTAAATAAAGCTTGAAAAGGGGAAAAACACTAAGAAATTGATTAAATTCAATTAATGACATAGTTGTTGAAATGAAAAATCAAAATGAACCTCTTACCCTTCATGGCTAAATTTAATTACTTTAATTAATTAATAAATATGAAATTCTCTCAACAAAGCTTAAAAGGAGACAAAATGGACACAAATCACTCACTTTTATTGAAATGGTCCAGCCTTTTGAAACCATTTAAATGTTTGTCCCCCAATTTATGGACAAAGCAAAGCCAATTGACCTTACCCAAGCATAACCATGGTTATCTCACTCTACCCCCTACCCTTGGGAAAATCTTATAAATAGAAGGCATTTTGAGGCATTATTCATCCACTCCGTATCTTTGAATTGCAGCAAAGCTCTTGCAATTTGCATCCACACCACTCACTTAGCATTTTCATTGATAATTAGCTTAATTGTTGATCATTTTAGAGATTTTCTTATCAAATAGAGCTATAATTTGATAATTAGATCTAGTTTGCATATCATTCTTAGTTCAATTCTCATAATTAAAGTGTCACTAGTGAGGATTTGCAGCTGAGAGCCTCACTTACTACTTCAATTTAGAGAACCATGAGATGTTGATAGATTAATTGTGCATTTGTTAGATTATTTTGCTCTAATTCTTGTTGTTCTTAGTTAATCTTGTAATTTCATGAAGGTGTAAATCACTCACACACACCTACATCCCAAACTATCCCACTTCATGAGGATGAAATGCATCCAAATGTATCAAGATATCAAAGGAAAGGGGATAGATATTGGAAGAGGCTTCCTAGACTAAGGCATGAATTGGCATCACAAAGATGATTCCCACAACAAGCCTAGTAATGAAAAACCTCATTACTAGAATCAAAACAAAAATGAAGTCACCGATGGAGCCACAGACAACAAGCATGTTCAAATCATTGTGGTCGGTCCTACACCTACTCTTGCATATCAACAACAACAACAACCTCAAATTAATCAACAACCTATGCAGAAATATCAGCCTCAAAACAATCAGCAACACCATCAACAACAAGTACATCAAAAAAACCAAACCAATCAGGCCAATGCCATCACTACTACTCCTAATCAAAACATGCCTCGAGTCCAGACCCATAAGCGATGAACCTTCACATCTCTTGGTGAGCCTCTAGATGTAATCTTTCATCGAATGGCCAAGGCCAATCTAATCACTTATCCACCAACATAGAAATTTGATGATTTAACTCCTAAGCCTAAATGGTACAAAGATCACAAGTATTTTGATTATCATCACGTCAAAGGACACACAACCCTAAGGTGTATGAAACTTTAGCATTACATCCAAGATCTCATCGACAGAAAGGAGATCCAAGTGGACACACCTAGGAAAGCCTCACCTAATTCCAATCTGTAGATCTATCAAAATGTGTTCCCTCAACACAATGCTAGGACGAACCAAGCCAATGCTAATCCTCCACCCCAAAACCAAGGCAAAGGCAAACAAGGAGACCATGTTGACCACAAAGACTATACAACTACCCATATAAACTACGACACATTCGTTGGATGTATAACCCAAGTCAAACCTACAATCAATGCCATCCATGTCAAGGGAGTAGATAGTCAATGTGCAGTCACCACACACCAAGGTCAGATATCTATTGTCGATGCCACTCCAAGGCTAGCACACAATGCACAATACAACCTTATAGAACATCTTGGGAATACACCAGCCCAAATCTCCATCCTTAAACTTCTCCACACTTCACCCATCCATCAGGAAATCCTCAACCAAGCCCTTCATGAAGGACATGCCCCTTAGACATAAATACCATTTAGTTTGAGAACCTTGTGGGACATCTATCAACATCCTATGCTCTTTCCTTCAAGCCATCTGACATACCAGCTGTTGAGCCTGACCATAATCTCCCTCTCTGCATCGCCGTTATGGTCAGATATTTTTCCATCAAAAGGGTCATGATAGATAATGGCTCATCCCTAAACTTGTGTACTTTGAAATTCATTCAGCAGATAGGGTTCACAGAGGCTGACATATCACATGAAGTCATCACCATCAAGGCATATGATAAATTGGAGCATACCTCTAAAGGTACCATTATTATTCCTATTAAGGTAGGCCCAGCAAATCAAGACACCATTTTCCATGTTGTTGATCTTGACTTACCATTTAACATCCTCCTCAGCTGACCATGGATCCATTCCATAAAGGTTGTACCATCTACTTATCATTATTGCATCAAATTTCTGCATCAAGGCACTGAGGTTACCATCCATGCAAACCCCCAACCCTTCTCATACTATCGTGCGATGGAGGCATCAATCCCTCATTCCACCCATTGTCTTGGAATTGACATTGGCACCTCTATCACCAGCTCTTCTTGGTCCCATAGTGATCCAGAGACTATCCTCGCCTCCATTCTCTCTTGTATCAAGATCAACAACCAAGGTTGTGGTGAATACACCTTGAATGATGCATTTGTAGTAGGGGGCCTCTCACTTGATCCACATACGCAAGGGCACCCAAGTCACCAAAGAAAGACCATTGAAGCCAAGCATGAAATCAAGAATATGGGACTGTTAACTTTTGTTTCCCATGGCAATATAGATAGTCAAGAGATGGACATTGACATCAATCAGTAGTTGTATAGAGATCCCCCACCACTTGACACTGAACTCCTTGGCTACTTCAAAGAGAAATATCCAGCATCACACAAGTAAACCACTAAAAAATAGAAATATAAAGGCGGTGGTCTAGGACCACAAGAAGGCAGAAGCAAAGACTCAATCATAACCTCAAAGAATCCAAGGCATCAAGGTCTTGGCTTTAATACCCCTCACCTGTGTATACAAGAGCCCAATACCGCAACTGGGGGCACCAACATGACCAACATTCCCTTCTTGAATAGCCAAGATGACCTTGTAGAGATTGAAGACATCCTTGACAAGGAAGAAAATAAATCCTATGATGACATCTTTGATGATGATACCCTCTTGGATGCTTTTTTCCTCCATAAACTTGCCATAAACGTCATAGAACTTCCCCTCATTCATCCCGAACTCATAAATTGGGACCAACCAAGCATCACACATATCAATGAGTTTCAAAGCACATAAGCACTCCTAATGTTCATGGGAGCATCATGCCGACAATCAGATCAGGAACAAGGATCAACTCATGTCTGCAAGCTTGACCCTAAAGGATATTTTGGGGAAGAGGAAATCTTTAGCCACAAAATTGAAAAAGAAAAATAAAATAATGAGTCCTTATGTGAAACCCCTCTAGGACACATTTTGATTCTAAAAAAAGTAAAAATAAAGGGTGTATCTTCTAGAAAAAACCTCTTTGAGGCACTAGAATATGAAGACTTGCGTCTTCCTCCCATTCAGGATTATAGACCAGAGAAGTCACCCATCATCATTGAGGAAACTAAGCTAGTCAACTTGGGCATAGAAGAATGTCTGAGAATCACCTACATTGCAGCATCTTTAACAAATGGTGAAGAAATGGATTTCACTGCAGTACTCAAAGAAGCCACTATCAACTTTGCGTGGTCATACGCACACATGCCCGAGCTTGATCCAAATCTCATTGTGTACAATCTTGTAGTAGACCCTAATGCCAAGCCATTAAAGAAAAATATACACAAAATGCATCCCAAAGTAGCCCTACTTGTGAAAATAGAGTTGGAGAAGCTCCTCCAAGCTAAAATCATCAGAGCTATTGATTATTTAGAGTGGATCTCTAACATGGTGCTTGTCACTAAACCTTCAGGAGAGATAAAAATATGTATAGACTTCAGGGACTTAAACAAAGCATGTCCCAAGGATGATTTCCCGCTACCCAACATAGACATGATCGCAGATCTTACAGTGGGCCATGAGATGTTGTCACTCATGGATGGCTTCTCAGGTTACAATTAGATCCACATAGCAGAAGAAGATCAATACAAAACAACATTCACCATGCCATGGGGTACCTTCTGCTACAACATGATGCTATTTGGTCTAAAGAGTGCAGGAGCCACATATCAAAGAGAAATGACATCCATCTTCCATAATATTATCCATAAAACCCTGGAAGACTATGTGGATGATATTCTTGCAAAATCTAATACATGATGTGAACACCTAGACATCCTTGAGAGTGTGTTCGATCATCTCCATCATTATGGTTTGAAGCTAAATCCAAACAAATGTGTCTTTTGTGTAACATCTGGAAAGCTTCTAGGATTTATAGTATCATGGTGTGACATAGAGATTGACCCCAAAAAGGTCAAATCCATTACAGAAATGCCTCCTCCTAGAACACTCAAACAACTCAGGAGCTTATAAGGAAAGCTTCAATTAGTGCGTCGATTTATCTCACAACTAGTAGATAAGTGCCAACCCTTCACGCATCTGCTCTTCAAAGACATAGGCTTCAAATGGGATCCTATCTATCAGAGAAGATTTGAAAAGCTAAAGGAATGTCTAGCTAACTCTCCCATCCTTGTACCACTAGTTTTAGGATGCCCTCTCATACTCTACATCTCAGCAACCACTATAGCACTGGGGGCGCTCTTAGCAGAACATGACGACAACAACAAAGAGAGAGCCATTTACTATATCAGTCAAACTCTTGTTGATAGCTATGAGCTTAATTATTCACCAATGGAGAAAGCATGCCTTGTAGTGGTCTTTGCCACTCAAAAGCTCAGATATTACATGCTTAGCCACACAATCAAGCTCATCTCAAAGGTGGACCCACTCAAATATCTATTATCAAGAACAACTCTCACAGGCTATATGGAAAAATGGCTCATGTTATTCAATGAGTTTGACAGCCAGTACATTGATTAGAAAGAAATCAAAGGGAAAGTCATTGCCGATTAGCTAGTAGAAGAACCTCTGGTGGATGCATATCCACTTATCATGGAATTCCCTAATGAGCACTTATGCATGATCAAAGAAAAGCCAATGTGGAAGCTATACTTTGATGGCTCCTACACATTGCATGGATAAGGGGTAGTAATCCTATTCGTCACACCTCAAGGTGACTATATTCCAAAATCATTCAAATTGGGATTCCCATGTACTAACAAAATTGTAGAATATGAGGCACTCATCTCAGGGCTCAAAATAGCTATCCAATGGAGCATCATAGAACTGCAAGTATTTGGAGACTCGCAGCTAATTATCAAGTAGGTCCTAGATGAATTTTAGACAAAGGATGATAAGTTGCTACCCTACAAAGAAATAGTGGATAGACTAAATGAGGACTTCCTAAATCTACAGTTCACGCAGATACCAAGGCTTTAGAACAAAGCAATCAATGCAATAGAAACCATCAGATCCTTATTGGAAATCCCTTGTGATTCATTGCAATATGAATTCTTAGTTGAGCAGCTACACATGCCTGCTTATGAGAACATGATGCATAAATGGTGTGTGTCTTGGTTGGTCCTCAGTCTCCATGGTACCATGACATCCTTGCATATCTAAAAAATGGTATCATATCTCCCCATCTCACCAACAACCAATGCCAAAACCTAATTCACAGAGCTTCCTACTACACTCTTGTAGCCAACACCCTTTATTGTCGAGGATATCACAATATCCTATCTAGGTGTTTAGATTCAAATGACACCACCCTATCTTTACAAGAGGTCCACACTGGACTTTGTTGTGCCCACACAAGTGGCATGGTTCTAGCAAAGCAGTTGCTTTGAGTTAGGTATTATTGGCCAACCATGGAACATGATTCTTGTGAATTCATTAGGAAATGTCTACCATGTCAATAGCATGCAAATCTGATTCATGCTCTAGCACAAGACTTATAGCCCATTGTGTCACCTTGGCTATTTTCATATTGGGGCTTCAACCTTGTTGTGCTAATCACTCCCCTTTCCTCAGATGGACATAATTACATCATCACTACCACATAGTACTTCACAAAGTGGGTTGAATAAAGTCCACTCACCCTCACTATTGGCATCCAAATATCCAAGTTCATCTTGTACCACATCATTTTCCACTTCGGCATACCATCTACCATCTTCACAGAGCACGACACACCTTTTGAAAACTAGCATGTGGATGATTTGTGTGCTAGACTCCACATCCATCACCGTTTCTCCAATCCATACTTCCCCCAAGGAAATGGCCAATCTAAGGTAACCAAAAAACCCATCCTCAAAATCCTCAAGAAGGTTGTCAATGATTCTGGTCATGACTAGCACCTCCAAATAAATCCTTTCCTCTAGGCCTACCATACTTCTTATCGCACTACCATAGGCAACACCCCATATTCCATTATATATGGTGTCAAATTCATTCTACCCATCGAGGTCGAGCTCCCATCATTGTGTGTCTCCATGAAAAACTACACCACAAATGAAGACTATCATGTGGCACGTCTCACATAGCTGGACCTGCTAGATGAAAAGAGATAGCAAGCATATGATCACCTGGTTGCATACCAAAATTGACTCAAAAGGAGTTATAACAAGAAGGTCCATCCTAGACAGTTCCAAGTCAAAGACATGGTCCTAAAGGAAAATCAAAAAGTCCAAGCACACTGAGAAAAGAAAGGCAAGTTCGAGCCTACTTGGTGGGGTCCTTATGTTGTCATAACATTCTTTGGCTCTGGAGTCTATCAGCTATCCACACTAGAAGGTGAGCCTTTGAATGATCCAATCAACATCATACATCTGAAGAGGTTTTATGCCCGAACCAAATCCTACATATTCATAAAATCCATAAAAATTAAAAACCAAAAAAATACAAAAAAAAATCAAAAAAGAAAAAACGCAAAGAAAAAATAATCATCCAATGGTGAAAAGTTGGCAATTCAAGCACCTTGGACAATTATGTTGGTGAAAACCTAGAAACAAGCACCATACATAGTGGACTGAGTCATTATTTATCAAACTCCCATCCCCCACCCATCCAAACACCCAGTCCTCTTTATCTAATCCACATCCCCACCACCAACCCATCCATTCCCAAGGTGTTCTATCCTCAAGCCTATCCAATGCAGCAATATGATTCTCTCCCCAATCCTGAGCTTCCTGTATATATCATGTACATATCCTATAAATATCTTGTATAGCGAGATCTTCCTGTCACAAATCCTGAGTGTCTTTCCATATCAGGTGTAAATATCTCCCCCATCCCTTATCCATATTGTTGTATCTTTTTGTACATATCCTCATCAGTTCTCCAGAAGCATTTGATCAGATATCTTGTCCCACTTAACCTTGTACTTCAACACTATCCCTTGCTGACTATCCTTGACCAATATGATTATCCTTGATTCATCATTTGCCAATGAACAATGTCACACATTCTCATCATCAATCAGCGGGTCCTTGAGGATGTATCCTTCCTCCTGTCTGACCTAATCTTTCACCAATTAAACCATGTCCATGTCGATGTAGCCTTCCTCGCATTCAGACCAAATCTTCCCCCCATCAATCAAATCAATCTCTCTCCTTGGCAAAGGATGTCTTTTGGAGTTATCATTTTGGTCTTGGATTTTGTCCTTTGGATCTTGTTAATCTTTGACAACTTCTTGGTGTTCCTCTCCTCAAAGTCACCATGATCCTTTATATCATGGTGTACTGCAAATGAGGGAAATCTGGGGCAATGCCTTTTGTTATTTTTCTTCTTCCCATGAGTCAGTCAGACATGACCCTTGCATGTTTCACCTATGATCTTCTGGGTTACATGGTGCATTTGGTAAATGTCATTTATTTGTGGTTTCTCTAGCATCATTTCTACCATGCCTCCTTGGGATCATGTGTGATGCTAGGGCAACCCTTGCATGTCTTTTTCACATTAGTCCTATGCAACGCTGGTGACAAGGCCTTATGATCCCAATATCCTTGGCAGGTCTCTATTATTTCTATATCAAACTAGGTTATGCTCTCCACATTTACAATTGGAGCTCCCCACATCCCCCTCATCCTGCATCATATAGATTAATCTTGCATAAAGCTTCATCCTGCATTCCACCTCATTTTGCATTCATGCATCTTTTCTCTTGGGAGTTTGGTTATTATCCTCTAAATTCTCTAAATTCTAGCCTAGGGCATCTTATTTTCTTATCTTTGATGCCACGCCAATTGTGGCATCGCATCAAAGAGGGGCAACATGTAGACACTTAAAAATCTATTGGTAAATAAAAGTATTTTTATTTTTCCAAAAACCCCTGATGACATCATCATTTGTTAATTAATTAATTTATTTTTATGCCATTAATTCCTCCTATTTTAATTAGACACATTTAATTAAAGAATCCCTCCCCAAATCATTTAAATCAAATTTGAGTGATTTTACCCCATATATTGAATCAATATTTGATAAATGATGTCACATTCCTAAATAAATGAAATATTTATTTAAAGCCTCAAAACCCTAGAATCTTCTAGACATTCCTAAACCCTTCCAATCTTTCCTAAACCCATTTAGGAGGTGTTTCCTAACTTTCTTAGCCTAATCGAAGTCTTCTTTGACTTTTCATCAAACCCTTCCATTAATGAGCCTTATAGACTCATTAATAGCCTCTTACACACTCATTAAGGCTCTTAGAGCCTCATAAATGAGACCCATGTCTCTTCTTCCACTATTTTTCCCTAAGAACACTTCCCTAGTGTTGCTCACACATGTGTGAGCAACCCTTAACCCTTGTCCTTCTAACTTTACCCCTAACTCAACCTAAAACTCTACCCCAAACCCTAATCCTAACCTAACTCCTCTTCCTAACCCACGCCCTTCCCAAAATCCTATAAATACCCTCACTTCTTAGAGAAAATAAGCAATTTCATCTTTGATTTCATAGTAAAGTTATTATGCTAGATTAAACCTAGATCTTAACCTTTTATCATAATATTGTTAGTTTACTTCATTTTCATGTTTTCTAACTCACATTAGCATAGCATAATGGATTAGCCTAGCTTATTTCATTTCATTTTCACATCATCTTCATCATATCATGTTTCATTTGGCTTAAAAACAACTCTAGATTAGTCATTTGTAGCTTAACCAGGATTTCATACTCATTAGGATCCTTAAGGCCTTAGGGGCAAATCAGGTGAACTATACCTGATTTTATGCCACTATGGGGTTCTTATGGTCGCTAATCCATTGCAATCTATTCTGATCATCATTAGGGAATTTCTCCAAGTGTTTTGAGAGCACACCCACATCCCTAAAGGGAGAGCAAATCAAATGGTGACAGGGTGCTACAGTTTTAGCTCTATCTGAATGTCCTTGTGAATAGAATTTTCTATATGTTTAGGAATATGTTGTTAGACTTTGATTAACTAATGTTTGAATGTCTATGCTTGAACTGAATAGGTTAGGTTCTCTCTGCACACAGCAAGAAATGTGTTTTTAAAGTTACATTAGATAAGATCCTAGGCTTCATTGTATCTAGATGCAGCATTTAAATAGATCTGAAAAGGTCAAATATATATTGTAGATGCCTCTACCTACAATATTAAAGAACTCTGATAGTCTCCAAGGAAATATTAAATTCATCAGGTGCTTCATTTATCAACTTGTTGACATGTGCCAACATTTTATGCATCTTTTGAGAAAAGATACAACTTTCAAATGACACATTCCCTATCAACAAGGTTTTGATAAAATAAAAGAATGCTTGGAAGCTCCACCTATCTTGGTACCACCTGTGCTAGGATGACCATTTCTTTTGTACATCTCAGTCACATTATTAGCATTGGGATCACTTCATGTCCAACATGATGACCAAGGTAAAGAACATGTAATTTACTACATCAGTCACACCTTAGTTGGATATGAGCTCAATTATACACCAATAGAAAAAGCATGTCTAAATGATGTCTTTTTCTCCTAGAAGATTATACATTACATGCTTAGTTACATAGTACAAATCATTTGCAAGTTTGATCCTTTGAAATATTTACTCTTCAAGAAAATAATCACCAACCGTATGAAAAATTGGGTTATGCTTTTTAGTGAGTTTGATATTCAGTATGTAGATATCTAAAACAAATCAAAGGAAAAATAGCTCTTGTGGATGTTTATCCATTGTTTATGGAATTTCCTCATGATTATGTCTATACAATCCAATCCCAACCCCAATGGAAATTATATTTTGATGGTTTCCATATGTATAAAAGATCGAGGGTAAGTATTCTTTTTGTCACTCCCTAAGGAGACTTCATTCCAACATTATTCAAGATAACCTTTGTGTGTACCAACAACATTTATGAATATGAAGATCTCATCATAGGTCTTAAGGTCTTTGTCCAATGGAATATCAAAGAGCTACAAGCCTTTGGTGACTCTCAGCTAGTCATACAATAGGTAAATGATGATTATCACACCAAATATGATAAATTGATTGCATACAAGAGAATGGTGGATGATTTAAAGAAAAAATTCATATCCATAATTTTGATTAGGTTCCTATGGTACCAAATATAGTAGTAGATGCAATCAAAACTATAGGGTCTCTTTTCAACATACAAATTGATAACCCACATTATGAGTTTTTAGTCAAGCAACTTAATCAACCCACTTTTGGAATGTCCCATACTAAAATAGTGTGAAAAATTGTTAGTCTCCAATCACCTACCATGACACTTATGTAAACTTGAAAGATCATACTCTTCCACCCAACCTTTCTTGTAATGATCACCAAAATTTCATATGACGTTCTTCTTATTCCATAATTAGAGGAAATACTCTATATCATTGTGACTATCAAAATGTCCTTGCTAAATGTCTAGATTCTAATGAATCTACCCTTGTGATGAAATAGGTACTTGTAGGAGCTTACGGTGCTCATACAAGTGGACATGTCTTAGCCAAGAAATTAATGTGAGTGTGATACTATTGGCCTACTATGTAGCATGACTATTGTGAATTTGTTAAGAAGTGTGTACCTTGATACCCATTCTAGATACTAGTTCTAGATACCCATTTGGGATTTCTAACACATATCTCATAATGACCATAGGGTGTTTTGGACCAACTTAATAAAAAATAAATTGATAATGTACAACCTATAGGCTTTTTGGTGTAGAAAACCTAGTAATTTGGGCATAAATTTTGATACAAAATGGATCTCTACAAAAGAGATAGGTCTTAGATACCCATTTTGGAAGTATACAACATATGTCAAACTCAAGGATGGTTGTTTTGAAACATATGGCTCAAATAATGACTAGTAACTCTAAAAAAAGACCAAAATCATAAGATTATCTGCCTACAACCTCAACATTTTGGCTACAAACACTGTTATTCATGCCTAAAACCATCCATATCATAAGATACACTCATTGAATCATCAAACACCATATTTACAAAAATTTTGGCTAGTGATAGTGGCCTCAAATGTGTGGTTTTCTTCCAAGCCTTCACTAGTAAGGGTTTACATGGCCAACTTTAAAAAAATGTGATAACTTCCTCATAAATGCACCAAAAACCATGAGACTTGAAATAAATTAAAGTTAAGATTATACTCTAACTACTCCAATACTTTTTGGATGGATTTGAGTACAACATGAAGCCTTATAAACATTGCATAGACAAAAAAATAGGGAATTATGAAACTAGTGAATATTTTTTTAATTCATTTATTGTGTACAATGCTCTCCTCTCCCCCGGTACTTTCTATTCAACCTTTGAATTGTCTTTTACATCATTTGACACTAGTTGCAACCACTTTAACTAACTTTCAAACCATGTAACCATTGGGATTACAAGTTGACAATTTTTGTAATGAGAGTTTTTTATGAGAACTTTTCAACAATTTTGGTGATAACTTAACAATTTATCAAGGAACTTGTCCAAATGATCCCAAATCATGATAAATGGTCATTTTAGGCCTTATTATACAAAAAATATACCTTCTAGCTTTCCTAAACACAAACCTTGACCTTCCTCCAGCAACTTGGTTCCAAGTTGTCATCATAATGGTAACATTACAGCTTTTGTTTACAAATTTCCACATAATTAGAACCTTGACCCCAAAATAACCCCAAAAACATTATTAATGGCCTTATTACACCAAATGACTCAAAACCTTCAAAAACCCAAATCCATGACTTCATTTTTAAGACTTGAACTTCATTCTCTTGCATCATACAACTGGGGTACAAATATATTCATGCCCCCATTAATCTTTCCAACCAACTTGATAATGTACAACCTATAGGTTTTTTGGTGCAAAAAACTCAGTAATTTGGGCATAAATTTTGATACAAAATGTATCTCCATAAAAGGGTTGGGTTTTTAGATACCCATTTCAGAGGTATACAACATATGTCAAACTCAAGGGTGATTGTTTTGCAACATATGACTCAAATAATGACTAGTAATTCTAAAAATAGACCAAAATCACTATATTATCCACCTATGATGACATCATTTCACCCAAAGATAGTATTACTCATTCTTGTAACCACCCAAATCATGAAATGGACTCATTAAATCATCAAACACCACATTTATAGAAATTTTGGCCAGTGAAAATAGCCTCAAATGCATGGTTTTCTTCCAAACCCTCATTGGTAAGGGTTTGCATAGCCAACTTTAGAAAAATTGTGATAACTTCCTCATAACTATTAATGTTATAAGGAACTAAGAGGTGGGATGAATCAGTGCAACCATAGATCTACAAAATCTTTTACTAAACTTGCAGATTAACCAACATGCAAAAGTAAATGTAACATAGAAGTATGACACATAAAACATCCACAAGAATTCAACACAAAAACACCAATATTTTGTGTAGAAACCCCTGTTAGATGGAAAAATAACAGTGAGCTTTTCACCCACTAATCTCACTAGTGTACCAATAAGATCTTCCATGTTAAGAGCAATTACAACACCCTGCTAAGAGAATACCCAACTATGAATATCTATAGCATTATTAAAATCTATTACAAAGTCCAATTAGAAACTACCTTGTTAAGGGATTTGTAACTCCTTTTGAGATTCACCTGGTTAGAGGAATTAAATTTTGGACCTATTAGGATCTTGCATACTCTATTAGCAGTAACCTAGTTAGAGAATTTTGGCTACAAGCTTGTTAGAACTTGCCTTGAGAATGAACTCAATAAAAATAATTTGAATCTAGCACACTCTAACTAATAGATCCACTTCATCACTACTCATATCACTATTCTAATCATACACACTTCACCTTCAATGATCACAATCATCACAACATCTAACCATCACATTTACTCTTTGATTTCATCTCATATATACAATTTTAGGTCAGTATAATAACCCTAAAATGTGCTGCTAATGTCAGCCTCTAAAACTCATTTAAATTTCATAAGCGATCATGCCAAAATAGAAAATTGTAATCCTCAAGGTTGGCCCTCAATAATACAATTCAAAAATTAAAAAACTATAAACTCTTATTCAACCACTACCTTGATTTCATCACCTTTATTGACCGGTTGGCTATCCTAGCCAATAACATTGATGTTGCTTCTAAATCTTCATTTGTACATTGAATCTTCTTACATGATCATAGATTTAGGTTAATATGACTCTTTAGATTCTTCATATCCAATCACACCACCATAGCTATCCATATCATCATCGTACATCATATTTACCAAGACTAACTATGTTATCGCCAATACACTCGATACTTAGAGACTCCTTTATGCAGTCATCTTTATCACCGGTATAATGGTTTCAATCATCCTAGAAGACTTTTTTCCAACAATGACAATAATCCAAAATTCACCACATGAAATACCAACAATCTCCCTAACATCTTCATCAAATGTCAACAATCTCCACCTTTGACATTGATGGAAACACTTAGGAAAAAAAAATTCTAAGTGTCTAAACATAAAAAATGTAACCAATAAGTTCATAGCATACAAACCTATATTGTTCCCACTTACAAATACTTATCCAAGTTTCATCCTAGACTAGTCCCCCTTTGACAACAATGACAAAGGTATACAATGATAGTAAAAAAAGGAAAATTTTATTAATGTGGAGTACCATATACAAATTTATAATCTATGAAATATATCAATAAAATTTTACTTCAAAACTTGTAAATCATTAACCCAAATCTGATGAATATTTCCCATGATCAGTATATGCCCATGTAGTTGATGTGCAAGCTCTTCCAAACCATCTACTATGCACATATCAGGGGTTTCCAATACCTATTCTACCTCCTTCACTCCTTGTTGTAAGATGTCCACCTTAGGGATAAATAAATTTTGTAACTCCATCAAGTTAGCAATCCTCTTTTCTTTCTCATCCTTATAAGCCTTAAGCTTATGATTTATCACACTAACTTGGACCCCAAAACTTTTAATAGAACCATTGGCAGGATCAAAATTTGATGTTAAAATCCTTATCTCCTATTGAGCTTCACATCTCTTCCTATCTAAATCCTTCAAAAATTGTGAAAAGTATATTGTGGAGGGAAGAATCTTACTACCTTCTATCAAACCATCTTTCACCTTGTTCACTATGGCTGTTAAGTTTTTACTTTTCACATGCAATAGAATGAACTAATTTTTTAGTCCTCTTCTTTTCATAGTCACTTTGTTCTCTCAATGTTGTAGTATCCTTAATACTTTTCATTTTCTCATAGGCAGTTGTGACCAACTGACCCAAATGTTCAATTGGTGTGGCCTTCTCATCATAATTCACACCAAGCACTAAATCAGATAGAATATCTCTTATAGTCATTATAATTTGTGCCTCTTGTTTCATTTTCTCCTTCTGTTCTTTGAAATTAATTGCTATGGCAATATCTATCATCTCTTTTGGACTCATAGAACTTAAATCAATTTTCCCTTTAATGGTAGGTATATCTTCATCCATTCCAACAATACTAGAAGGCATAGATCAAAAATTGGTTACCTCTTCTGTTTCCTTGTCTGTAGTCTTCTCCTGATGTGCATCTTCTACTTAGTCATTTCCACTTGTTCCATCCATTACCAGTACCTAGTTTTGTTCAATTGATGTGCCTTCAATCATATCCTAACTGTTTCCTCTATTCCTTGTCTCCTTTTTCAGTTGATCTTGAGTGTCCTTTGGAGCTTCCTCTAGTTTCTCTATAGTGTCATTTTGTTTCTCATGAATCTCCATGGCTGGAACATCACCCGTGGTGTCCATTGTATCCTTGAGCTCATCCAAAAGTGTTTTATCTAGTGTGACCTTCACACCATTTATTGTCCATCCATCATCAATAACATAAACTACATCTTCTTTCTCACTTTCTTCTCCTTCCTCTTGTTCCTCTTCTACTTCATCTTGCTTCTCACCAATAAGAGATGCACCTCTTATTATCATAGTAGAATGAAAAGATGTCAGGAAAATTTATTATTATTGGATGTGGCTGATCACCAAGAAGAAACACAAGGAAGTTAAATATTGATTCCAGTTTTGGGGCTTTGGGCCTTTTGTAAATAATGTATATTTTGTATAGTTTCTTTCCTTTCAGTCATGTGGTGTGTTTGCTTTCAATAAGGGTTCCCTTGTTTCTAAGGAGAAAGAGAAAGGTTTGGTTTTCTTTGTGATTGGTCTCATGTACCATGAGATTCTTGATTCTCTCTATGCCCGCATGGGGCACGCGTCTCAAATCAGAGCCATTATTGGTGCTCTAAAATTTTGGATATATTTTAGAGTCCATATTCCAAAAATTTCTCTAAGGCAAAGCTAGTGCCCTAAAGATCTTTGTGAGAAGCCAAGTTTGAGTGCAAAGGAGAAAGGGAATTGTTGATTTTTATGAAGATCCAATTGGGGTATGTGTTTATCACTTATCATTGAGAATGTAAAATGGGTATCAACTCTTAGATTTCAATTCTGGTACATTTTGGAGGGGGCCATTTGGAGATGTTTTCCCAAATCTGCACTTTGTATGTTTCCAAAATTTTCATAAGTGACCCATTTTAGTGGATTGCATCTTGTGCCTAGTTGATAGTCATGACATGAGGGTTGTTGTAGTATGTTTTAGGCATGAGAGTGAGTCTCCATGACCATTTTTAGGCCCCTATGAGTTCACTTGATTGGTTTTCCAGAGCCATCCTGTTTGCAATTTGTTAAGTTTTTCTGAATGTACAGAATGCAAAATTTAAATGGCCTACTTTGAGGTCTCATAAGTTGCACCTAGTTCAAGGGCAAGAGAAATTGAAATTTTTTCTACATTGTAAACATGGAAGTGTATCTCCTTGATGATTTTTAGACTATGGCCAATTCATTTGGTCACTTTGCCAGTCCCATTCCAAACCTAATTTCTGCATATTTCACTGTTAAATTCAAAAAGTTTTAAAGTGTTGACTTTAGTGTTTAATTACATTTAACCATTTGATCATCAGGGAAAGATAATTATGGATTCATTTTCCTTGTGTGAGAGTGAATTCATATCTAGGGTTTTGGGTCATAAGGTTCTCATTTGATGAGTTTTTAAAGTCATAATTGAAGGTGTTTTGTGCAGATTTACAGTATGGGCATAATCAATGTTCTGAATGACCAAGTTGGGTCAGTGAGATCTTGAAGCCAAAATCTTTTCATGCAAATCCCTTTGGCACATGTTCTCACATGTTTGGATTAAATGTAAGTTTTAGATGGCATACTTCTGTGAGGCTTTTTGATCAGTTTCTAAAGCCATTTCCAGAGCCCAGTTATGTTGATGGGCAATTTTATAGAGGCACAATGAATGAATTATTGTGATTGAAATTTTGACATAGGGTTTGATTCCACTAAGTGGTTACATTTTGGGTGAACTGAAGGTAAGTGTGGAGTTTAAAATGTTGATCCTCAAATTGTACTTCCAGGCTGATGCTCTTCTTTGGCATGAAAATGCTTTGGTGCTATGGTTTGTCGGCCTTATATGATCTATTGAAGTGCTACGCGGACTCATATGTTTTCATGGAATAGGCATACCATTGTTTCAATGTGCCTAACATGCCATTTTTTTTATAAGTTAAACATGTTGAGCATGCAACGTTTCTCAAAGTACAAAACATGCCACATATAAATATGACTGTACACCTTAATTTGCTGGCATATTTATTAATGTGCTAGCATATCTCATGAAATCTGCTGGCATATCTTCTAATTTTCAGAGTGTGTATTCTTATTATGTTGGTGTGCATGCCCCCAAGGGGTGCACAAACTCTCTTTGGAGAGCTGTGCGTACCTCCAAAGGGTGTGCACACTCTCTTTGGAGAGTTGTGCGTACCTCTAAAGGTTGTGTAAACTCTCTTTGAGAGAGTTGTGTGTTCCTCCATGGAGTGCCTACAGACTAAAATATATATAATATGTAGGGGCACACAGGCATGGAAAAGAAATAAGGAAATGGGGTGCACAATGAAACAAGAAAATGTGAGGAAAATGAAGGAAAGCACCAAGGAGAGAGCTGGAGCTATGCACAAGGCCAGAGGAAGGAAGATAAATACAAGGGGCTGCCATGTGGTTTTATCCCACATGCACCCAAATTTGATCTTGAGGCATGTTTAAATGAAATGGCACCCAAGATGAATGTAAGTTGAAGAAAAGAATGTGAGTAAGACCTTCAAATTTGTGGGGCCCAGATTAGGTGCTTGCCAGTTGGGTGCACACAAAGATTTTTAATGGTAAATATTTAAAAATACTGATATGTTTAATCCCACATTGGTGGGATGAGCAAAAATTGAAATGTTTATAAGGAAAAACACAAGCATTGTAATATGAAGAAAGAGCAGAAGGCTCTCCATGTGTGCGCGCGGGTGGTGCATTACGATGCATGTCAGCAACCAAAAAACATATTATTTTGCAAAAAGATGGTGGTTGACACACAGGTGAGGTAGACACGTGGCAGTTAGTCAGGTAATCTTGACGCAAGGATGATAGGGATGAGGGGCCAAGGGCACACCCTAATCCAAATCTACCTTGTAGAGATCACACATGAAAGAAACAACAGACAAAGTGAGAGAGAGAATGCAGACTAGATCCTTATATTTCATCAGATAGATTCATACATGTGGGGCTGTACGATCTTCCTGGTTAGGGCTAGATATTACAATTCAATTACAATAGTCCTCCAACATGTGAGGATTCAAAAACTATCTTCAATATTCTAACTTCTAGCCACTATCTAAAACTGACTCCTAAACTACAACCAACAACTACAATATGTATTGAAGAGGCTACCGAACAAATCGGCCTTTAGATCCACCATTAACAGAAGGAATGACCAGATCTAGGTCCACACACTTCCCAATGACATATACCAACATTAAATCCATGAACACAATTAAGTGCACAAGTTGGCCTCAACAAAAAACCAAAAGAAACAACTCGGTAAGCAAGGATAACCGAGCGCTAGGAAGGGAAAACTGAGTGCCAGGGAATTAACCAACCAAATCAGTTAACGAAGGAACTTACCAACTATTGATCCAACTCGGTCAAAGAAGAACCGAGCAACACTAAAAACTCAAACTTTTTTTTAGTGACACGAGATTGCCAAGGACCTGAAATGCTCATGCATCAAACACTTAGGGTTATTTGAAATGATTCTTTGAATCATGCAACAGGTACAACCTAGGATGAATCCAACTTAGATTATGAAATCCATGAATTGTCTTTAGTCGGTATGTTCTTCCACTTTACCAGATATTCCATATACTATTTTCTCTTGTATTTTTGCCAACTCTTTGTTCCAAAATCTGCTCAACTTCTTCTATCTATCTCTTAGGATAATCATTTGGTACTATCATTTATTCATTTGATTCATGGTACTCATACAAATTAGCAATGTTGAATATAGGTGATATATCCATTTCATCAGGTAACTCAATCACATAAGCATTTCCACTATGAATTTTTCTCAATATCTTGCAAGGACCAAACTTCTTCATTTTCAGCTTCTTGTATGTTCCAACAGGAAATTTGCCTTTCCTCAAGTGTACCATTACTTCATCCCCAATTGTAAAAGTCTTATGTCTTCTTGATCTATCAGCTTTGTCTTTGTATTTTTTATTACTTTTCTCCAACTTATGTTTCACATCTTCATGCAATGTCTTCATGAACTCAACAAACTTTACTCCTTCAACACTTCTCTTTTCTTCACCAGCAATATCCTTCAAATTTGATATACCTCTCGATTGTATGCCATTTACAATCTCAAAAGGTGTTTTTCTAGTATTCCTATTTACTAAATTATTGTATGCAAACTCTACTTGTGCCAACACAGAATCCCAATTACTCAGTGTGTCTCCAACTAAACATCTCAAAAGATTACCCAAGCTTCTATTCACAACCTTTGTTTGTCCATTAGTCTGTGGGTGAAATGTAGAACTATATCTCAACTCGATGCCAAACTTTGTCCAAAGAGTCTTCCAAAAGTATCCAACAAATTTAGTATCTCAGTTAGAGATAATACTCCTCGGTAATCCATGCAATCTGACAATTTACTTAAAGAAAAGATATACTATATGCACTGCATCTGATGTCTTTCTACATGGTATAAAATGTGCCATCTTAGAAAATCTATCCACAACAACAAATATAGAATCATTACCTCTTACTTTCTTCGGTAAGCCAAGAACAAAATCCATACTGATATCAATCCAAGGTTTCTCAAGAAAAGAAATCAGTATATACAATCCAGTATTCTGACTTACTCCCTTTGCAACTTGACAAATTCCACAACTTTTCACAAATTTCTGAACATCTTTATACAACTGCAGCCAAAATTATTTCTCCTTAAGCAAATTCAATGTCTTGTCAATGCCAAAATGTCCAGCCAAACCACTACTATTTTTCTCCTTTATCAAATTAGTTCTCATTGAGCCTCTCAGTATACACAACGGAATACCCTTAAACAACATACCTTCTTGAATGAAATAGTCCTCTCATTTAGTACTTGGTTGATCTTGGATAGGTGCTTTGCACTTTCTCCATGGCTTAGAAAAATCAGGATCAATTTCATACAATACTTTCATGTCATCAAAACCAAGAACTTCAATTCTCATCTCGGTCATCAAAGATCTTCTTCTACTCAATGCATCAACAACTCAGTTAGTGACTCCACTCTTATGTTTTATCACAAATGTATAACTCTGCAAATATTCAACCCATTTCATATGTCTCTGATTCAACTTATTCTGACTACCCAAATACTGTAAATCCTTATGATCAGGATACAACACAAATTCACTCAGTATTAAATAATGTCTCCATTTCTTTAGGGCTTGAACAATAGCATATAATTCTTGATCATACATAGAATATTTCCTTTTTGCATCATTCAACTTGTCACTAAAGAAAGCAATAGGTTTACCTTCTTGACTCAACACAGCTCCAATTGCACTACCACTTGCATCACATTCCACTTGAAATACCTTATTGAAATCAGGCAATGCTAACACAGACAATTCAGCAACCTTCTGCTTCAGAGTCTCAAAACTGTTATCAACTCCATGTGTCCACTAGAATTTTCTTTTATCTCCTCTCATAGTCTCAGTCATAGCATTACAAATCCAACTGAAATTTCTAATGAACTTTCGATAAAAACTTGTCAAACCATGAAATGATCTTACCTCACTAGAATTCTTAGGTATAGGCCAATTTAAAATAGCTTCAACCTTTTTAGGATCCATTTTCAATCCATTAGCTAAATTTACAAATCTCAAATACACAATCTCCTCTTTCATGAAGGAACACCTTTTTAGGTTAATCAACAACTTTTCTTCTTTCAATCTTTGCAATACTTGTTTAACATGCAACAAATGCTCTTCGCTTGTCTTACTGAATATCAGAATATCATCTAGGTATACAATCACAAATTTACCTAAGAATTTATCCAAAACTTCATTCATCAATCTCATAAAAGTACTCAGTGCATTAGTTAAACCAAAAGGCATAACCAACCACTCATACAAACCTTCTCCTGTCTTAAAAGTAGTCTTCTACTCATCACCTTTTCTGATTCTGATATGATGATATCCACTTTTCAAATCAATTTTGGTAAAACACTTTTCTCCAGTCAAACTATCCATTATGTCATCCATTCTTAGTATAGGAAACCTATATTTCACTGTTATCTTGTTGATTTCTCTGGAATCAATACACATTCGCCATTCTCCATTCTTCTTAGGTGCCAATATAGTTGGTACTGCACAAGGACTCAAACTTTGTCAGATCAAACCTTTCTGCAACAATTCTTGAATCTGTCGGTTCAATTCCTGATTCTTAGTAGGTGTCAACCAATGTGGTGCCTTATTCGGTAAACTAGCTCCAAGAATTAGATCCATGCAATGATCAATACTTCTCTTTAGTGGCAAACCATTAGGTACATTATTAGAAATGATCTCTCAATACTTGGTAAGTATCTTATCAATCTCTTCAAGGATGCTATCCACTATTTTCCCACTCAGTTTGTTAGGAATCACAGCAAAACATACATCATTCTTCTTCAAATCCTTAACAAAATTTCTTCCTTCCATCAAGCAAACTTTAACAGATGTACAAACACTACTAATAGGTTCTTCAATCAAAGGTAACAATAGTTGTCTTCTCCCATCAGCCCAAATAGTATAATTATGCAATCTCCCATCATATATAGCATGTCTATCATATTGCCAAGGTCTACCCAACAAAATATGACAACAATCCATAGGCATGATATCACATAACACCTTATCATAGTAATTTCCAATTTTCAAATTCATATAACATTGTTCACTTACCAAGAGTGTATGTTCATACTTGATCCATGAAATTTGATAGGGCTTCAAGTGTTTCAACCTTTCCAACTATAAATTTGTAACCATTTCCTTAGATGCCAAATTATCTAAACTTCCACTATTAATGATTACCTTATACACTTCATCAGAAACTCTACATCTAGTCTTGAGAAAACTTTTCCTTACCGAATCTTCCTTGTTACTTTCACTCCAAAGTGCTCTTACCATCAAGTTCTTTTCCTTCTTAGGTTCATTCAGTGAATCTTCTTGCACAAAATCATTTGTACTACTACCAACCTTCTTACTTGCATGTGTACACTCAAATGATATATGTCCTTCTTCTCCACAATTTTAACAAATTCCTCAGAATCCACCTCTATTATAACCACCTCGGTAGTTATTGCTTCCTCCTCTAGATGAACTTTCACCTTTCCACTCGATCTTTCATTTATCTAGATTTTTATTTTATGGATCAGATCTATTGTTTTCACCATAAGATCTACCTCTTCCTCTAGGGAATCTACCATGTCTACCTCTTTGTCTTTTCTCATATCTTTTGTTCAATTTCTCCTCAGCTTTCAAGGAAAACTAATAAGCTTCCTCAATGTTTTCCAACTTAACCAAACTGATTTCTTCTTGGATGAAAACTCTCAATTCATTTAGGTACCTAGCAATTCTTTCCACTTCATCTTCATTATGTCCAGATATGATATCTAATCTATAGAATTCCTTAGTATAATCCTTTACCAAGCTATCTTTCTACCTCAAACTTTGCATTCACCTAACTAGGTTAATCTGATAATCACAAGGTAAAAAATTTCTTTTCAACTTATTTACCATCTTATTCCATACCTTAATTTTGTCTTTGATTTTCCTCTTTGTGTCTAATTGCACATGTTCCCACCACAAAGATGCATGACTCTTCAACTTTGTACTTGCAATTTTCACCTTCTTTTCCTTAGGGACATTTTCATCTTCAAAGTACTTCTCCATCTTGATGATCCAATCCACCAATTCATCTGAATCAAGCTTTCCACTATACTCAGGAGGATTGAAATGTGGTGTAGACTTCAGATTTGTCAATGCCTTCAACAATATTTCCTCACCCTGATCCATCATCGGTACAGGTTCTACATCATCATGTTCTTCAATTTCTTCATCACTAACATCTTCAAGATGTCTCCCTCTATGTTGGACTATCTCAGCAACTTCTAATCTAGTAGTAAGTTGTCTCAACATGTCTACCAATCCTGGATCCACCTCTTGCCTCCCATAAACCATCTTGAAACCCTCTACAATTGTAGGCCAGATCGCAATCTGCTACCCCATAAAAAATCAACTAGGGTTTGAAAAGAAGGAACCCTAAAACCTAGATTTGCAAATCTAGATCCAGATCTCACCTTCACTCTGATACCACCTAACACAAGGACGGTAGGGATGAGGGGCCAAGGGTACACCCTAATTGAAATCTACCTTGTAGAGATCACACACGGAAGCAACAACACACAAAGTGAGAGAAAAAATGCAGACCAGATCCTTCTATTTCATCAGATAGATTCATACATGCCGAGATGTAAGGCCTTCCTGATTAGGGCCGAATTTTATAATTTAATTACAATAGTCCTCCAACATGTGAGGATTCAGAAACTATCTTCAATCTTCTAACTTCTATCTGTTATCAAAAGCTGACTCCTAAACTACAACCAACAACTATAATATATACAAGAGACTACCAAACAAGTTGGCCTTCAGATCCACCATTAATAGAAGGAATGACCAGATCTAGGTCCACATGCTTCCCAATGACATATACCAACATTAAATCCATGGCCACAATTAAGTGCACAAGTCAACCTCAAAAGAAAACCCAAAGAAACAACTCGGTAAGCAAGGATAACCGAGCACTAGGGAATTAATTGACCAAATCAATTAACGAGGGAACTGAGCAACTACCGAGCCAACTTGGTCAAAGAAGAAACTGATCAACATAGAAAACTCAAACTTGTTTTTGGTGACATAGGATTGCCAAGGACCCGAGATGCTCCTGCATCAAATCTTTGAATGAGCTCGCAGTTAGTACTAACATCCTGAGATTTAGAGGTAGCAGTTAAGTCACTTGGTCTCTGAATCTCCAAATGAGCACGTGGTCAAGGTAAACATCTAGAGATTGGGAGATTGGTTAATCTCCAAATGCCAATAGTTAAGGGCCAAACATCTAGAGATTCAGAGAGTGCTTAGTCGCCAGATCTCCAGATGTTGGCAGTTAAGTCAAATGCATTTAAAGATTCAGAGATAAGGTTGTTGTTAGATCTCTAGATCAAACTATGGTTAGTGAAAACATCTAGAGAATTGGAGGTAGCAGTCAACTATCTAGGTTGCATAATCTCCAAATGGTAGCGGTTAGTGGCCTAACATCTGCAGAGTCAGAGAATGCTTAGTCGGGAGATCTTGTGATGTTGGCGATTGTATCGATTTAAAATAGAAGAACTTCCATGTTAAGAGCATTTAGGCCTTCGAGTAAGTGGTATGGGGTCATGTTAAGTGCCTTGATTGGGTCTTTGAATGTATCTAGCTATTTCCCCCATGTTCTGCTTCTCTCCCCCTTATTTCCAGCCTCTTTCTGGTAGTTTTCTCTGAGAATCTAGAGTTTTTGACTGCCTAGGTCAAAGACGACCTAGGTCAAAGATGACCTAGTAGGGTCAAGGATGACCTAGACCCTGACCTAGGTCAAGGATGACCTCGACCCTGACCTAGGGTGATGTCTACCTCATCCTTGACCCTAAGTCTAATTTCCAGATTTTTGGGAGTTATGAAATATCAAGTTTCAGAAAGATTTATTTTCCCGCTTCTCGGTTGGCCATTTCAGGTTTCAAAATGGTAAATCCTTAAATTGTATTCAATCTAGGTCCATTTATAGGGATTAATGTTAATTGGGATTTAATTCTCCAATGTTAGCCTCTCTAGAAGTTTGTGCCCTAGATCACTATAAAAGGAAGCCTTCCTCTCTCATTTTCTCAATCAATTGAGATCAAGTTTTGAAATTAATCACTCAATCTCTCAAGAAATTATCAAGCAAACAATAAGGAGAAGGAAATCAAGAAAGCATTCATTCATCTTAAATCCTAGCATTCAAGTATTCAAGCATTCATCAAGGAGATCCATTGTTAGCTATTGAAGGATTTAATCTCTTTGGAGCCCCCTTGAAGATTCCTTCATCCAAATTCATCCAAGCCTCTTCCTATGCAAAGATCCATTCAAGATTGGTGTTGAAGATCAAATGTCATTGATTTCAGCAATCTTACATTCATTTGGAGCATCCCTACTTGTGGATTCAAGGATTCGAATTCTCCACAAGGACTTCAACATAAGCAAGGTGAATAGTTCCATTTACTTTGTTTATACATATTGCAATTTCAATTCAATTTCAAGGTTAGTTCCTAAATTGGGGTTTGACCAAGGCAAACCCCCCATCCAAACAACAAAATCCCCTTTTTCTTGCAGGTAAAGGTACAGGACAACGAATTAGAGCTCGGATCTAGATACCCTTTTCGATGAACTTCCGGGATCTGTGAACAGATTTTCCATCGGAGCACTTTTGGTTCAAGGATGACCTTCAGTGGGGGTAGGATCTTGCCCTAGTGTAAGACCTTGCCCTGCTATCTAGGTCAAGGACAACTTGCTTCCTAAAAGATAAAATTTTTCTGGGTTTTCTTTGTCTTGGCATTTCCAGTCCGTAACAAGTTGCAGAATTGCTCGAAACTGTGCACAAACATCAAAAATCAGCATTTTTTAAATTTTCCCTATTTTGAGGTTAGTATTTTCCTTTTATTCATTTCAAATTTTAAGCATATACTTTCTATAGTAGTTTATTGGATTTTCTCCTTTCTTCATATTCTCCATTGTTTGATTCTTTTGTGCATTGATAACTTATTTGTGGTTAATCCATTTGGATCTTCCTTTTGGGGAATTTGGATTGAGGATAGGTCCTATATTCCCCCTCTTGCATCATTTCATATACTTATATCATCCATATTCAACCCTACTTTGTGATCACATTTTAACATTATTCATTTTGGTGAACTTGACACACTTACCTTCTTTTCTTTTGTAGAATTAGATGCCCTATTGTGTTTTGTGGTGTTATATTTCCCTTTATATTATCTTGTTAGATTTGTCTTTTATGTTAAATCTTGCATGTTAATTAGATTTCTTGCATTTATATTTCAAAAATATAAAAAAATTGTAAAAATTTCTTGCAAAATGCAAAAATAATCATGTTTTCTTAGTTTGGTTCATTTGCATTGCATTGGTTTATGATCTTTACTACTTCTAGTCCTACTTATAATATTTTGGTTAGACAAAGTTGTAGACTTATGGGTGCCTTTGATCCCAAGTCTTCCTCTCCTTTCCTTAGGATCCCGGATGATAATTTGATTCTTCATGATCCCAATCCTATTATGGAGCAAAACTCTTCTCACTCATCTCATGATGAAGATGATGCTTTAAAATTTCCTCCTAAACAAGTCCAAAAATTTTCAATTAAACTTGATAAAATGGGTAATTGACTTATTCAAGAAAACCATAATCAAGATTCTATTCAAGCTATAGAGGCTCTTAAGAATTTTCTTCGTGATAGTGATCAAGGTGTTAATCTTCTTTGTGATATTACTCACCTCGTGCATTCAAATGTTAAACCTTTAGCTCAAGAAGCTCAAGATTTAGGGTTTATTCCTCCTATCACTAGTGTAGAACCTTCTTCTATTCCTTTATCTAGTATGCCTACTTATACTCCTTCTTTGGTGACTGTGATGGTTCCCTCTGTTCCTATGAGTGTTCCTCATGTGTCCCTTCCTACATCACAACCTTCTTATCATAATGTTCCTTTTACTTATTCTAATCCTCTTCCAATTATAGTTCCTAGTGTTCCTCTAGTTATGTCTTCCATTCTTGCAACTTTGTACACTTTACCTAGTGTTTCTAATGTTGCTATTCCTCCTATTTCCTCTAATGATTCAACAATCATCAGTTTGGCTCAAACTGTGTCATCCTTACAACAACAACTTGCTTCCTTAACTCAAAAAAAGTTTAGTGTTCCTACGTGTGACATGGGAAGTCCTTTGTCCCAAGACATTATTGATACTCCTGTTCCTCAACAAGTTTATATGCCTCATCTTGAGAATTATAATGGAAAAGAAGACCTTGTGCATCATGTTAAAACATTTCAAATCCTTTGTAGTGATTATGCTCATGACCATAGGATTTTAGCCAAACTGTTATCTAGAACTTTCTGTGACAAGGCCTTACAGTGGTATTGTCCTTGCCTCCTTATTCTATTGATTCATTTCCACATATTGCCAATGCCTTTATCCAACAATTTCAAAAAAACATTGGCTCGCAAGTGTCTTTGACTGATTTGATGCATTATAAACAAAGTGCTAAGGAAAAATTGACTGAATTTATTGGTAGATTTAAGCATTTTCATGCTCAGATTTCCTATTATGTTCCTAATATTGATATTCAATGTATTTTTATTTGAAATTTGCAAAAGGATATTAGAGATAAGATTCTACTTGCTGAATTTACCTCTTTTCAATAACTTTGTGCAACGCTTCATCATTATCAATTACAAGTGAGTCAATTTGAGAGCAACACTCCAATGGTTCATGTTCTTGTTGATAAGAGTGATGTTGCTCCTAATCCAAACAAATTTAAAAAATTCAACAACTATGTCAAGATAAACAAACAAGCAAATGCAGTTGTTAATCAAGTTGTTGCATCTCACAATGCCACTTTTGCATCCACTGCTTTTCGGTTAAATCGTACGTTTACTCCTCTTTCTAAATCTTTACATTCTATTATGAATAGGTTGTTAATTGCTAATATGATTACTTTACCTCCTATTCAACCTCTTTTACCTACTACGATTACATCTAAATCCTTTGATAATAAAGCTTTTTGTTAATATCATCATCAGAATGGTCATGATACTAAGAAGTGTTATTCTTTAAAACATAAGGTTCAAGACTTAATTGATTCTAATGCCTTATATGTTGATAATCTTGATGGTAGTGGTAACAAATATGTCTCTCCTCCTAATAAAAACCTTCAAATATATACGAATCCTTTACCTACGCATGATACTAATACCATTGCTTAGCCATCTTCTATGGAAATTGTGTATGATTCAAAGATGGATGATCTCAATCACATTGTTAATCAAGTGGAGCATGTTGTTTAATCTATATCTCCACCTCAGCCTCAACCTAAACCTTGACAACAACCTAAGAATAAAAGACCTCAAGAACTTTTGATTACCTTTGATGATTCTAAGACTATTAAAGCTCCTGATGGTCCCCTTTATATTTATGCTAGGATTTCTCAGATACCTACTCGTGGTTGTCGTGTTGATCCTACATATTTAGTCAATGTTATACTGAAGAAATTTTTTTTATGAAAAACTTTCAACATGATTCTTATGATACATCAAATGTGTGGATTCAAACTTGTAATGGTTTTCTTTATCCATCATTTGGTTCTATTACCTTACCGGTTGAACTTTGTGGAAAAATTGTGAACACTACCTTTGTTGTTATTCCTACTTCTAATCAGTTTCAAGTTAAGTTTGGTTTTTTGTGGTTAAATTCCATGCATGCACTGTTGCTTCACCTATCCATAAATGTCTTAAATTTGTTCATAATGAAGAAGTGAAGACTGTTAATCATAGTTTGTATCAACCTTCTAGGCCCAGAGATTGTGCTACTATTGACTTCTTTTGGCCTTCATTACCTAATTCATTTCCTTCTCGACCTGATAATCTTTTCCATTCATATCAAGCCTATAAGCATCATAAGATTCTCCAATTGAGTACACCTCCTATGGATCTTAATCATGGTCTTTTGCCTATACCTTCCATACCTCCTTTAACTATGGCTTCTAGTTCTGTTAATCAAACTCCTATTATTGTTGATACTCATATTAATCCTCCTATAGAACCTGTGATTGTTCCTCCTAGTTCTCAACAAATTTCAAGTAAAGCAAAGTTTAATCGATCTACTAATGAACGTTGTAAGAAGCATCGTGCTCAAGCTAAAGCTCGTAATTTTGCTCTTAAAAAATCTTTACCTTCTTTGGATAAACCTATGTATAATATGTTAAGAGAAGTTGTTACTAATAATGATGTTAAGATGCATGATGTTGATGATTCTATTCGTATCTTAGATCCCATTTTGATTAATCTGGATGAAGAAGATACTCTTGATGATACTGATGAATATGAGACTATTGACATTGATATTGATTTACCTAATATGCTTTCATCACAATTGACTATTACACCTAGTGTCAAACATTGTGATTCTCAAGAGGATCCTTGTTTGGAACTAGCTATTATTCCTACTGTGTTGGATATAGTCCCTCTTGTGAGTTACCCACCTTCCCTAAATGATATACAATGAGATGGGGAGAGTAGGTGACATGGTTGATTGGCTTGTCCTTTATGGTAGCTTTGTTGTGTATTTTCTTGCTGTGTTGTGCTTCTCCTGTAATGTGTTTGCTAAATATTGTTAGATTCTTTTATACAACCCTTGTTACTCAATTGGTGCAAGGTGATAAAGGAATCAAAACTTTTTTACAATTTCCTCTATATGTATCTCTATTCTTCTATATGTTGTTTCATGTTATGTTGTACCTATGCTATTGTTTGTAAATGTTTCCTTGTGTAATTTGCTTGGATTCGAGATGTGGTAGCACTAATTCTTTTTGGTCTCCATGTCATGGTCCAAAAAGATTCTTCTTTGTATATCTTATGTGATCTTTCCTCCTTTGTGATTGTAGTTCTACTTTCTTTGGGGAATGATGTCAATTCATTTGCAATAATATCATATATATATTATCTCATGATCATACTAACCCCATGAAAGGTAGATCCCTTCTGTGTTCTCTGTATGTTTATGTGGTATTTCCCTTGAGTTGTCTTTGTCTAGGGGCATCTCGTAGTTGAAACGTAATCAATGGAGTTGTTTATGTTTTCGTTAAAGCCATTGCTCCTATTAAAGTGTTAGCAATGACTTTAATGTGGGGGCATATGCTCTGCTCACCTATTGCACACACACACATATATTATTTTCAAGATACCTTTTTCTCCCTTTTTGGATTAGTAACTAATCATTAAAGCATGGATTTATATTTAAGGATCTCTTGATCCCTCCGGTTTCAAATTTTTGATCCCTTAAGGTCAAAGGTGTCCTTAAGACTAGATATCTTTTGCTTTTTGGTTTTTCTCTATGGAATAGAATATTCTTAAGGGTTAATCCTTGATGGGTTGACTAGTGAGTAGCCACATTCACTAGGCAGTTCAATTCCATCTTTCCAGTTGCGTTGTTTCCTTGTGTGGTTCACAATGGGACATAAGTTCTCATTGGGTGAGATAATCACACTCCCTCTCTTTTCCTCTCTCTAGAGATGTCTCTCTTATTGTGATCTTGGATTTGATGAAGACTTGAGTCCCTAGGGACTTGAAGATATCTTTGTCCCTTTGATTACAATAAGATTATCTTTTCATTATGATTTCCTTTACCAAGAGTTTGCATCGAGTCCATACTCTTTCTAAAGTGGGGGCTTAATGTATCATCTTAAAATGGAAGCACTTCCATGTTAAGAGCATTTAGCCCTCCGAGTAAGTGGTCTGGGGTCATGTTAAGCACCTTGATCAGGTCTTTGCATGTATCTGGTTGTTTTCCCCCTGTTCTGCTTCTCTCCCCCTTATTTCCAACCTCTTTCTGGCAGTTTTATCTGAGAACCTGAAGTTTCTGACTGCCTAGGTCAAAGATAACCTGGTAGGGTTAGGGACAACCTAGACCCTGACCTAGGGCGGTGTCTACCTTGTCCTTGACCCCAGGTCTAATTTCTAGATTTCCAGGAGTTATGGAATATTAGGTTTCAAAAAGATTTCTTTTCTCGCTTTTGGGTCAGCCATTTTGGGTTTCAGAATGGTAAATCCTTAAATTGCATTTAATCTAGGTCCATTTCTAGGGGTTAATGTTAATTAGGATTTAATTCTCCAATGTCGGCCTCTCTAGAAGTTTGTGCCCTAGATCACTATAAAAGGAAGCCTTCCTCTCTCATTTTCTCAATCAATTGAGATCAAGTTTTGAAATCAATCACTCAAGATCTCAAGCAATTATCAAGCAAGAAAGAAGGAGAAGGAAAGAAAGCAAGCATTTATTCATCTTCAAGCCTAGCATTCAAGTATTCAAGCATTCATCAAGGAGATCCATTGTTAGCTATTGAAGGATTAAATCTCTTTGGGGCCCCCTTGAAGATTCCTCCATCCACATTCATCTAAGCCTCTTTTTATGCAAAGATCCATTCAAGATTGGTGTTGAAGATCAAATGCCATTGATTTGAGACATCTTACATTCATTTGGAGAATTCCTACTTGTGGACTCAAGGATTCGAATCCTCCACAAGGACTGCAACATAAGCAAGGTGAATAGTTCCATTTACTTTGTTTATACATATTGCAATTTCAATTCAATTTCAAGGTTAATTCCTAAATTGGGGTTTGACCAAGGCAAACCCCCCATCCAAACAACAAAAACCCTTTTTTTCTTGTAGGTATAGGTACATGACAATGAATCAGAGCTCAGATCTAGATACCCTTTTCGGTGAACTTCCGGGATTTGTGAACAGATTTTTCATCGGAGCACTTTTGGGTCAAGGATGAGCTTCAGTGGGGGGTAGGATCCTTCCCTGGGGTAAGACCTTGCCCTGCTATCTAGGTCAAGGATGACCTGCTTCTCGAAAGATAAAAGTTTTCTAAGTTTTCTTTGTCTCGACGTTTCCAGTCTATAATTTTGTTGCAGAATTGCCCGAAATGGTGCACAAACATCAGAAATTAGGATTTTCCAGATTTGCCCTATTTTGAGGTTAGTATTTTCATTCTATTCATTTTAGATTTTAAGCATATACTTTCTATAGTAGTTTATTGGATTTTCTCCTTTCTTCATATTCTCCATTGTTTGATTCTTTTGTGCATTGATCACTTCTTTGTGGTTCATCCATTTGGATCTTCCTTTTGGGGAATTTGGATTGAGGATAGGTCCTATATTCTCCCTCTTGCATCATTTCATATACTTATATTATCCTTATTCAACCTTACTTTGTGATCACATTTTAACATTATTCAGCGGTTAAGTCACTAACATATGGAGATTGGGAGAATGCTTTGGTCGCCCAATCTCCAACTAGACTTGCGGTCAAGAAATGCGTTTGGAGAATAGGAGATGAAGGCTAATTGCATGATCTCTGAATAAACCACAATCAGTATGGGCATCTAGAGATTAAAAGATAAAGGAAGTCGTTGGTTCTCTAGGTGTAACCACAGTTAGGGAATGGATTGAGAGATTAGGAGAATGAAGTAGTATCCGAATCTCTAGGGAAAATTGGTCAAGGCTAGGGTTAGTTTGAGCATTCAGTTAGCTTGTGACACATGGAAAATCCTAATGAAAACAGGGCCAAAAGTGTGAAAAAAGGGTAAAGTGCATATTTTAAAAGGAAAATGCAGATTTAAAAGATTTTAAATGGTTTCAATAGTCTTTCCCTAGTTTATGAAATTTTTTTATTTTAAAATGACTGAGAGGCATTCATGGGAACATTTTCAAGAATCATAATGAGATAAAATTCTGAACAACAAAGAATCAAATTAGTTAGAGAAATGATTGCAGACATGAAGGCAGTTGCTGAAGGAAATCAAAGTGGGAGAAGATGGAGATATTTTGTGGAGAATTGACAGGTGTCAATTGGATGCAACTGGCTCTCATTTTCCTATATCTGTTCTTTTTCTCCATTGTTATAAGGATGGTAAAATTAACACTACTAGGTACTATTTTGGCTTTTGAGTCTCATTTTTTGGTTTTCATGGTTTTGTAAATGTATTGAGCTAGAGGTTTTGTACTGAAGAACAATGGAATCCATGCACTCTATTGGTGATGTCTTTGTATGTTTGTGTTGAATTCTTGTATGTTAACTTGTAAGGCATTTTAATATACTGGCTACAAGGTAGTTGTGAATTTGTTTTCCTAGTTTCTTTCAAAGAGAGAGTAACTCTTTGAGGAAAATTCTAAGGGTTTTAATCTTTCATATGAATCTGATGTCTGGGTAGTGGTGTGAAAGGAATGATTTGTAAGACACTTCATTTGGTTTTTGTGTGTTTGGAGTTAGAAGGTTTCTAACGATGTACTTTTATTTGACTCTGTTGTCCAATGGATAAGGCAATGGTCATTGCTAGTTATGCACCTTTCATCATCAATTCAAAATCAAATTAATATTTACTTTCTATATGAGAGAATCATGTTTATAACTTGTATTTGCAGAATACAAGTGTTCTTTAATGATTCTTTGAAGAAATGAATCCTAGGTTAGCCTGCCTGAGTCTAGAACTCAACGAGAAGAAGGATTTAATCCTTATCACATATGCCATTTTCCTAGTTCTTGGAACACTTATGTAAGTGGGATCTTGCATAAGATTGGTTGAGTCTTCAATTCTTATTTCTTACTATTCTGAGAATTATCCACAATTTTGTCTGCATAGTGGGGTTTTCTCAAAGGAGGTCATCGTATGTGCAAATTTATGCTTATATTAGGTACACCCGCCTGAGTGTGTGGAGCTCAAAGTGAAGAAGGTTTGTAGGCCTTGTCAATGTTATTCTTTTATTGCCCCTCGGTTTGTAGGAAGAAGCAGATTTATGTCAGTTGAATGAGGATCCCCAAGTCTAGTTTTCATTTTCTCTTTTAGAATTAAAGGATACAAGAAAAATCACTAATAGGATCAAAAGGTGAAAAGTTATAACATGATTAAATTGATTGATATTGTTGTCTTTTAGGTCATTTGAATATTTTTCATGTCATTTTGGGTCTTTATGAGTTCTTATGTAAGGTGATTTGAGCCATTTGAACTAAGTAGTTCAATAAGGTCATGATTGAGTCTATATGGTCAAAATGTGTCAAAAGACCCATGAAAGGGTAAGAATAGATGTAAACTATCTATTTGAGTCTATTTTGAAGTGCTAATATTATCCATGTAAATTTTGGTCAAGTTTGGAGTTCAAACATTAAAGTTGTCAAGTTGTTGTATAATGTTGTCAAAGTAAAAATGCATAAAGAGTTGCAAAAATAAAACCTAGGAAGTCCAAATTGGTTAAAGGGTGGTTATGAGAGTTCCCAAGGATGGGAATCACTATTTAAGTGATGTAATATTGATCCAAACAAGAAACAATGAGGAGTACATTTTGATCAAGTTTGATAATTCAAATATCTTCTTATGTAGTTCCTAGATAATTTTTTCCTCTATTTCCAGGCCTTGTACGGTCTTGTAGACCTAGAAATGGTGTATTATTATTATGATTAGTTAGGGTAATGGAATAACTTCCTTTTGGCTCTGGTTTGGTGAATTTTCATGAGCAGATGGATGAGATATGATGGTTTTTGTGAAAATAGTCATAAACCCTCATTCACGGAGTGGTTCATAAAGGATAACAAATATCTCATAAATGGACCAATGAAAAATTATATTTCTTGATTCATTTCAAAGTAGATTCATAGAGCTTTAATATGCATTTGGTTTGGAATTCAATGGTTTGGTATTCAGTGAGTAATTTGATGCCCTAGGTGGACTGATCATACATATTTCTTATTTTTTTTGTGATGGAAAGAAATGTTCTCTATATAGAGGGTATACTATTTTATTTGACCTTTGGATCTTCATCATTTTTGGATATGTTGTGGTTATCCTAATTTTATACAAAATCACCAAAGATATTGACCTAATATTTTCTAGACTAAAAGTTATAGATGTTTGAGTTCTGATCTAGAAAACTGTCAATGAAATGGAAGTCACACTAATAAGAAGATTACTTGATGTGGAAAATGTTGATGAATATGTGATTATGCCTCTAACATGTTGAATATATTGTGTTGATGACTGAAAATCCATGGTTAATTAGGGATTTTTTATAGGTGTTCCATGAAGCTCTGCATCAAAGTGGTACCAAAGCTAGAAGATCTTGAGAATGTGAGTAGTGGAAACTCACACCAGGACCTAGCCTAAAGGATTTGGCATTTTTTTTTTCTAATGAGTTTTGGTTTTAGGTGCTTGTCCATCTAGCTGCAAGAAGAAGGTGTGATGTTGTGTGTGTGTGAGAAGATAAGGAAGGTCTGTTAGGACCATTAGATGGTCCATTGATTTCCAAAAGACTAGGGAGAGAGGCAAGGAAATGACTCCTAGGTGAGGCAAAAGTGAGTTGTTTGTTGGTGAGGTGAAGCAACAAAGGAGAGGTGGATTTGTGATTGTTGAAGCACTTGAGGATGCAACCAATGAAAAATCCATTAATAGGAGTAATAGAGGGATTGTTTAAGGATGAAGAAGGCAGAGACAAAAGATTAAGGAGATAAAATGCATGAAGAGGCATAAATGAATGAATAAAAAGGTGTATATTTTAGTCAAAATATTTTTTGCAAGTCATTTTATCCATGTTTCCAAGGGACTTGAAAAATTTTCAAGGTCAAGAGTATGGTGTAGGAGCACCAATCACCAAGGAGGATCAAAAGATTAAAAGTCATGACATGATCAAATTTATTGATATTGTTGTCTTTAAAGTCATTTGAAGATGTTTCATGTCATTTTGGGTCATTATGAGTTCTTATGTAATGTAATTTAAGCCATTTGCACTAAGTAGTTCAATAAGGTCTTGATTGAATCTATATGGTCAAAATGTGTCAAAAGACCCATGAAAGGGTGAGAATGGATGTAAAATGTTTATTTGAGTCCATTTTGAAGTGATGAGATTGTCCATCTAAAATTTGGTCAAGTTTGGAGTTCAAACATTAAAGTTGTCAAGTTGTTGTATAATGTTGTCAAAGTAAAAATGCATAAAGAGTTGCAAAAATGCAACCTAGGAAGTTCAAATTGGTTAAAGGGTAGTTATGAGCATTCCCAATTATGGGAACCACTATTTAAGTGATGCAATGTTGATCCAAACCAGAAAGAATGAGAAGGAGTATGTTTTGATCAAGTTTGATAATTCAAATCTCTTGTTCTGCAGTTCCTAGATTGTTTTTTCCTCTTTTTACAAGCCTTGTACGGTCCTCTATGACTTGAAAATGGTGTATCATTATTATGATTAGTCAGGGTAATGGAATAAATTCCTTTTGGCTCTGGATTGGAAATTTTTCATGAAGGAATGGATGAGATATGATGGTTTGTTGTGAAAACAGTCATAAAACCCTCATTCATAGAGTGGTTCATAAAGGTTTACAAATATCTCATAAATGGACCAATGGAAAATCATTTCAAAGTATATTTAGATAAATTTAAGATGCTTTTTGTTTGGAATTGAATGGTTTGGTATTCAATGAGTAATTTGATGCCCTAGGTGGACTAAACTTACATATTTCTTATTTTTTGTGACAGTAAAAAATGGTCTTTATACAGAGGGTATAACTTTTTATTTAACTGTTGGATAATCATGAGTTTTGGATATGTTATTTTTATCCTAAATTTATACAAACTCACTAGAGAGATTGGCCTAATAATGTCTAGAATAAAATTTATAGTTGTTTGAGAGCTGATCTATAAAACTATCAATGAAATGACTGTCACACTAATAAGAATATTACTTGATGTGGAATATGTTAATGAATATGTGATTATGTCTCTAACATCTTGAAGATATTGTGTTGATGAGTGAAACTCCATGGTTTATTAGGGGTTTTTATAGGTGTTCCATGAAGCTTTGCATCAATTTTGGAGGAGAGCATTGGATGAGATGGTGAGTTTTGATTGGTAAAAGAATCACTACCACCCGACCTTGTGGAACCTAAATGGTCCACTCCCATCATGTCGAGGAGATAAAAATAGAACCCACTCAGCTATCAACACCAAAATCAACCATCATACAAACTAAGCAAGGGACCCTTAAAGCTCTCTATCTCAAAAGGTATAATACAACTCCAAAGGTAATACATGTACTAATCCAGAGGCAACCAATGCATATACTAAATCTAAGATGTATTTAGGTGAGTGTCATCATAGATGTCTAACCCCTGAGTTTTATCCTAGTAGCCTCTATGGACCTCGACACTCAGGTGACCATATACATGGCATTAGTAAGCCTCTCATACGGACAAGACTACTAACCATGCAAGACCTCAATCAAGTCTTCTCCCACTCCTATCCTAGTCAAGACCTCAATCAAGTAATCAGAAACAGGCGAGGAACACATCTTATTAATTCATTTAAAAACCCTCTATTTAATGCATCATGTTATCACTTTATTAAGTTACTTACAATAAGTGATCCTAGTAGCCACTTGTGGGCCCCGACGCTTATTGCAAGCCACTCCCATCTATACACCTAGATAACCTACCATAAGCTCATAAGTCATAAAACTATTTCATAAATTCAAAAGACACAATAATTAAATTCAATTCAAAAAAGGTAATTGGAACACAAACCGGTCCTTAAACCATAAACTCATGTGTACTGGTCCTCAAACCATCACATCAAAAAATCTATACTGGTCCTCAAACCATAACATCATAAAAATATGCTCTCTCAAAGAGTTCACAAACTAATGTGCTTAAAATAAACAAAGGTTGGGTAAAAAGATTGAAACCATTATCACCTTAGAAACACTATAAATATCTATGCCACAATAAAAGGGTAAAACTCAAAGCCTCTCATAACAATTCCTAAAAACCAAAATTATGCTACTTGTACTGACAATCAAACATAACAACCAAAAAATCTAATAATAAACACATCAACATTAAATTCTCATCAAATAATATTTAATTATATATCATTATTATTCTTATTTTTATTTTTCTAAAAATATTTCCGTGTATATAAATTTTTTTTAATAATCATTTTTTAATTTTTTTTCTAAAAATAGAATTTCTAAATATAGAATATTGCTATGTGCAAATTTATTTTTTTAAATTTTTTTTCCTAGAAATAGAATTTCTAAATATAGACTACTATTATATGCAAATAATATATCTTTCTTAAATAACATGCAAGTGAATATATATTTCCTAAATAATATTCAACTGAATATATCTTCCTTAAATACAATGCAAGCGAATATACATTCCTTAAATAACATGCAATTGAATATATCTTTCTTAAATAAAATGCAACTAAATATATCTTTCCTAAATAACACGCAACTGAATATATCTTTCGTAAATAATATGCAAGTGAATATATCTTTCCTAAATAACATGTAACTGAATATATCTTCCTTAAATAACATGCAAGTGAATATATCTTTCCTAAATAACATGCAAGTGAATACATCTTTCCTAAATAGCATGCAAGTGAATATATCTTCTTTAATTAACATGTAAGTGAATATATCTTTCCTAAATAAAATGCAAATGAATATATCTTCCTTAAATAACATGCAAGTGAATATATCTTCCTTAAATAACTAGCAAGTGAATATATCTTTCCTATTTTTTTTTAACGAGCTATAAAAAAGATTATGTCCATATGCAAATCAATATATGTATGCTCATATATATATATATATATATATATATATATATATATATATATATATATATATATATATATATATATATATATATAGATATATATATATATATATCTTCTCCAAAAAGATATATTCCCAACTAAAGATCTAGGGTTTAACAACTATTAACATAAACAAGAATTTATCCTCACATAATTAAACCCAAAAAGTCTTTTAAATCTAAAACCTCAAACAATAGAAACCATAAAACATTCAATTCAAAAACCATTCAACAATTTGACAAACACGATGTAAACTATCTTTTCAAAATAAAATTGCAAAAAGATTTCAAAACCCTACCTTAATCTACTAATGCTATGAAACCACAAAGATCAATCTTAACTCAAAAATCTAAGCTTTCAAGAATTCTTTCAATTCTAGATCCAGAGCCAAAACCTGTAATTCTTAAAACCTATGTGTGCAATAATGACCAAAAGAAATTCTAATATAAAAAATCCATCAATTAGAACCAAAACATACAACTCCTAATTAGAAATAGAACTCAACTGATAAAAATAATAAAATAGTTAACTCTAAATCCTAGAAATAAGATTTCAACTCTAGCATTATTTTGATCAACTTTAACTAATTAAAAGAATTATTTATTTAATTTTTCCTCAACTTAAGTTATTTTAACTAAATTTGATTTTAAAAGGTTAAGTTCTGATTTTCATAATAAAGTACTTTTTAAGTTGCATTATTTATTATTATTATTATTTTAACTAATAAAAGATGCAATTCAAATTAAATATCACTTAACTCAAATATAGTAAAGTTGCACAATGAACTTCTAATCTAAGTTCAATATCATTTTCATCGAACTTTATGCATTCAAAAGTGCATGATTAATATTAATTAATAATGATATGAAACTCCAATCAAATATCACTTAATTGCTTTTAAGCATTTAAATATTGATTTTTATTTAATAATAATAATTAAAGTTTTTAATTATTATTTTGAATTTATAATTAAATTATTTACTAGACATAGGTAATTAATTAATTCTCATTAATTAATTAATCTTATATTTAATATTTTAATGTATCATAAAGTATAATTATTTAATCTCATTTAGTTAATCTTAATTAATTCCTTAAACTATTTTAACACCAAGACCACACCAAACCACATGACATGCAACAAGATAAAAATGAACTAAATCAAGGTACAAAATCAAAATCAAAAGAAGAGTTCACTAATGACATCACATTGACAAATTCATAGGGTAGTAAGTAAGATACTTGCCCACTATTTCAACAAAATAAATGATTTAAGTTGGGATTGGCCCTGTATGTTATCCCCCCTTTCTTACTATTGAGATATTGTGATAAGGCACACTCATCTTGACAAATCTGAGAAGTCGATATCCGGTATCTGAAATCCTACATACAATACATACATACATACATACATACATACATACATACATACATACATACATACATATATATATATATATATAACGAACTATGGAAGAGATCAGTACATCATGTAGATTTTGTAAGAAAGTGACTACAACTCCATCCTTCAACCACATCAGACACGTCAAACAAAAAGTAAAACATACACGCTAACCATACACATGCAAGTATGAGGTCAGTAAAAACTATAACATAAATAACATCAAATCTATCCGAGGATCTAATACACACATGAAAAGTGGCCTAAAAGAAATTGACTAATTAAATTGAAAAGAAAACTATAGAATGAGTATTACAAGAAGTCACACCTCTTCATCATGTCCACCCTTCAAAAGGGTCACAACCTTTCACAATTACCACCCTTTGAAAAAGTACAACTCTTCATAATTTCTTCCCTTTAAGAATCCCTTTTTTTAAATTTTCTTCCAATTCCTTTTGTTCTTTCATTAATCCTTCCTTGATTCATATGCTCAATTGTTTCTTCCTTCATTTTCCAATTTATGATTCAATGTTGATGATCTATGGATCTCATGTTAGAGGAGTCACAATTCTTCATTTCATGCCTTTTGACCATTCACTAAAGTTAATTAAATTTTAATTATATTATATTATTTTCTATATTTTAATTAGTTAAAATTATTTATTATTACATCCCATTTCCGAAAAAGGGACATTACATGAATCTAGGAAATTTTATTACAAGCCATTTACAAAATAGTCTCATGAAGATCTTCCGTTAAAAAGAATGGAAAAGAAATCTCCCATAGTTTGTGATGTTAACAACCTAAGTTATAGGCGACTTTTAGCATATGGGACTACATCTTATTCCTCTAATATAAGAGGTCCCTAGTTATAATTCAATACAAGATGTACATACCTCATCCCTTATAGAATTGAATAAAGTGGCAACTTTTTTTTCAAGAACACAAGTTTTCTACTAACAAACCTACTAAAGCATACATAATTTGCACTCAGGATTTCATAATTTTTAGGTTTGATTGTATGCATTTGTTTACTTGCCCTTTCATTTCATTTAGCCAAATTGATAAATAATCATTCATTTATCTTACTCCTCTCTTTCATAATAGATCATAGAATTTGATATGAAATATGAAATAACATTTTTCCCAATAAAAATTAGACAATAAAAAATCAGAAATCTATAATTTTGAAAACCTTTTTCAATAAAATTGTTGAAAACCATTTGAAAGTATTGCATGAGTGTTGTCTCCATAAATGTGGGAGGTTGAGGTGCAAACTCTCCTTTTGATGAGCCCAACAACTAGGAAAATATCATATGCAAACTAGTGATACGACCAAATGCTTGATTGATAGCTTGAATTTACTTTTATTTCAACTCTTGAAAAAAAATATTGCAGAACTTGGCCGCCTTTGATGGAGACAAGTTGGAATATTGACCGCGTAAAAAAGGGCAAAAATATATGAGACTATCTGGAGCAAATCATTTCTCACATGACTACTAACTAAATTATATTTTTGCCTTTGTTTAGTAATATATAGTTGTGGATGTATTAGACGTGTCGAATACATATTCGTCTTGGTAGGTATCGATAGGCAAGGACGACTCCTAAAAGAAAGGTGTCGGCTTCTCCAGAAGCTTCCATTTTTATTATTTACTTGGGCGGGACTTCGTTATAAATATTCTCGTTATTCACAAATCTCGCACAAAACGGTGGAATCGGGTTTCTTTTCATTTTTTTAGAGGTAATTACGACTCCTTCTCTGCCTTGTTTTGATTTTCTCTTCTGGTTTGTCATGAGTTATCAGACATTTCATTTTTCTTACGATTAATGTTTTAAGGCGTTCGAATTTAGGGTTTGAATTTAAAGTATGGGGTCTGTTTTTAGGATTTGTGGAGTATTTGTTTTCAATGAGTCGGGGAGGTTTTCAGGGAAGGTTATTCTTTCAAAGAATAAAATGATAGGTCAATCTTGCCAGGGCAAAAAATTGATGGGATTACCATTTGTTTAGGTTGAATTTACACAAAAAATTTGTCATTTGTGATTAATGCGTGTGGAATTAGTTTAACTCAATAACTTGGTGTCTGCTTTTTTGAAAATTGGGTTAATAGTTTTTTGGAAATTTTGCTTACGGATCTAAATGTTTGCAATTGGATGTTTCAGAGGTTTGCACATAGCTTGTTGCGTTGCGAGTATGGCAGAGGTGAGTTTCATATTTGATGTAGATAATTGTTTATTGGAAAAAATATTGTGTGATTCAAATGTATGATAGCGGCCTTAGATTTCTACAGTCTGTAATAATAGCGATATTAGATTGACAGTCCATAATGATAGGCAGAGTATTCATAACTCTCTGATTTGTTTAGTATCAATGTACAAATCAACATTTTCAACCACGCTCCCTAGTCCCAGAGAGAGAGAGACATTTGTTTAATATCAACGGTTTGAGTCATATTCTGTGATAAACAGATCACACACAGTTAAATCCAGAATCTACTCTTACTCTGCCCATTAAATGTATGAATTCTGCCACTTAAAGTTTTACTTTGTGTTGCTGCACGATTTTGAGTTGTATCGAAGGTTTTATGTTTCCACGGTTCATAGTGATGATGGCTGACATTTCCTGGGCAATTACAATATGTGAAATAGTTTATCAAATGGTCTTTACCCTGGAAATCTAATTCATCATCCTGTTTTCCGTCTGAAAGTAATGCATTACTTATCTCTTACAAGGTCCACTCTCAAATGCAACCGATCACAGCCAAATCTAAAGCCAATTTTTGAAAATATGCTATGCCTGCGTTGTGGTAATGAACTTTGAGGTATTGTAGAAACATTCATTGAGATGGGAAGTTCATGCGGGTAGCTAATGGACTGTTTTTATTTCTAATCTGGACAAATCCTAGGCGAGGTCATAGGCTGTTGATAATGACATATTCAACCGAGCACAGCCAAATCTAAAGCCAATTCCCGAAAATATGCTATGCCTGCCTCGTGGGATTTAACTTTGAGGGATTACAGAAACATTCATTGAGATGGGAAGTTTAGGCGGGTAGCTAATGTACTGTTTTTAATTTTAATCTAAACAAATCTTAGGCGAGGTCATAGGCTGTTGATAATGACATATTCAGCAGTTAATTTTTTGAACATTCTCTATTAAGGCCTGGTAACTCTTAAATGGATTCGTACTTGGATGGCCACAGCTGGCAACATTAACACTGGGGCTATGGATTGCATGAAATTTGATTGGTTATTGCTCGAGAGAAATTTGAACCTTGTTTGTTCTTCTTAGCTTCTAGTTTACCCCAATGTTAGTACACTATGATCCTGCTACTATAGGGTGGTCGCAACTTCTGCAGTATGATCATCCTACACTTTGTGATGGTTAAAGTTTAATTGTTTCGCCTTGAAGGTTTTCCTTCTCTGTTCAATCTACTCTCAAAATTAACTTGCAATAATTATCAGATAAACAAGTTTGAGATTAGCTGAATGGTTCATGGATTTTATATAGCTCCTGAGAAATCTAACTTTCGATTGAACAAAGAGACAAGTCTTTTGTGCACAGTAAAAGATATTCCGGTGGCCCTGTTGCCCTATTCTGATTTTAGTATTCTTAGTTGTTACCCTCTCCACACATGGAGGCATCAATACCCATGGGTTATGTCCCTGTTTTTAGAATTCTTAGTTCTCAAACCCTCTACATATGGAGATAACAACACACATGGGTTCCGTCTTTGTTTTTAGAAATCTTAGCTATCACACATTCTCCACACATGTAGGCTGTCAATATTCATGGGATATTTTTATTGTTCTTATCTAGTGATCCAGTCAAGAGTGAGGGCTTCTAAATTTCCAGAGAATGTTCCTGAGTTAGTTTAGGAGCTTCTATGGTAACACAGGCTAATGAGATAAGAAACTCTTAGCTTCAGTACTTGTATTTTCTGGAACCTTCTATTGCATATTCAACGGGAGTCTCACCCTTATAGGATTGGTATTAAAGTGGGAGAAACTGCCATCTTCAGATTCATTTTCAATTTGATGTATTGCAATTCTATATATCTCATATTGAGAGAGGGATGAGGGTTGTTGCTGAGAGAGAAAAGGGGTTATCATTATTACTCTGTGGTTTGTTGCATTGCAATGTATCTGATAGGTGAAAGAGGAAAAAGAGTTATTGCAGCTCAAAGTTAAAAGGGGTGATTGTTATCATTAGAAAGATAAATTTTCAGATGGAAAATTGAAAATGATTCTTGCTAAGATAACTTTTCTGATGGAAAATTGAAAATGTTCTTGCTTAAAACAATTTTGTAAACTCAAATGAGCGAAAGTTTTTAGTGGGATTTGATGAATTAGAATACCATGTATCAGCTAGGCCTGGAATATTGGACATCATTGGGGCATGCTTGGGTTTGGTCGTTTTCAGTAGGATCTGATGAATAAGGATACCATGGATCAGCTAGGACTTGAATGTAGGGCCTTGCTGGGGCATGCTTGGGTGTTCTACCACTGAGTTTCTTGCCTCTTATAGATTCGACCCGCAACACCCACTGAGCTACTTGCCTATTATAGGTTAGGTTGTTACTTTCATGGTATGTCTACTGACCAGCCAAGAGTTCCCCTCAAAGCTGCACATTAGTTTGAGCCACCTAGCTTAGGGACTCGAGCCATTTTGAAAAGCACAAGCAATCTCAGACTTGAATATAGGACCGTCCATTGGTACCTCTTGGTACTCGAGCACCAAGCTAACAGTCCCTCACAAGTTCTATTTTTCCTGCATTGTGGGTTGGGCTTCCAGCAATTCCTCCAGTCATGAATTTGAATAGGTATAGCCTTTTTTTGGTCTCTTCTGAATTCTTCATTTTGGCCAGATTATACAGCTGATGCTCATTGAGTATGCAGTAAGTGAACAACAATTGTCAGTAATGTGCAGTTTTCATTCATGTCTGTTGAATGTTCTGTGCATGCCTGTGCTAGAATTCATGACCGTATCTCTAACATTCTGTAAAACTATCTTTTGATGGTTCTTATTGCCTCTGTATCAATTAGTAAGTAAATTTTCTACTACTAAAAAAACTTGTAAATTTTTTCATGAAGATAAAAATATTACAAGTCTGTTATGTAATTTTTAGTCAGTTGAAGTCTTCTATGTATGGAGACTGTATGAGAGAGGAGTACTAAGGGTTAGGGTATGATTCTGCTGTAAACTTTGAATAGATTTATAATAGATATTAAATTTAAAATACACATTGAGGGGTTATTCTTTTAATTAATATATTTCTTGTAAACGATAATTGTATTTCAGTTGTTCCCTGAGAGCTGAGAGTGTTTTTGTGTTTCAAATTCTGGCAATTGAATTTATATATAACATGATTTTGCAGGAGGGAGAGAAGGTTGTCTTAAATGTCTATGATCTGAGTCAAGGACTTGCGCGTCAACTCTCGTCTACCTTTCTTGGAAAAGTTATTGAAGGAATTTGGTAAACAGTTCTTCTGTACTTTTTTCTTGTAACATTTTATCTAACTGTATGGGAACTAAATCTTGTTTTCTATACTTGGAAGTAAGCTCGTTTTCATTGATTTAAATTTGTAATCTGTATCTTCCTGTATTTTGGCACAATTTTCACCTGCTGATCGAGAATGACCCTTCGTGATTTGTTGGGGATTTTAAACTTTTATGGTTAATGGTGCTGTTTGGTAACCTCCAATGCCCAAATCTGGATCCAGTTTGTAATCCCATAGAAAGATCCTGTGCCCTACATTGAACCTAATGTATTTGCCGCTAAATTTTGACATCTCTGATTTTTGTGCTTATACATTTTAATAAGGAAAAATAGAAGGGCAAATACCGTAGATGCAGTAAAAATCAGAACAGACTTGCGATTGGTTGATGAGATTTCTCACTCATCGACTAGGATAGACGCCAACATAAATATAATGTTAATTTATTATTAATAATAAAGATTTATTAGACAAATTGTTAATATGACTATTAATTAAAAAGATTAATAGATATGTCAATTAATTTTTAATATTAATTTATTAATTTTAATTTTTATTGTAATAGTATATATCATAATTAACTTTATTTTTAAATGTTTATAAATATTATTATACATTAAAAACTAGGAAATACGAATATTGTCTTATATGTAAATAGTGATACGTGCCAGAAATCAAATATGAATCCAAATAAAAAACTGTTAACTTTGCACTGTTTCATTAGAAGTACATGCACTTTGTAATGGTATATAGAGATAAAATGTCTTTTATGGTATAGAAACAAACTAAGCCTATTATGAGTGCCAAATGAGGCCCAAAATAAACTTTGTCGTGAGAAGCTACGAGATCCAACTCGATATAAAGATCCACGATGTGCCTACTCAGGTCCAAAATAGACGTTTTCAAGAGAAGGCATTATTCCCAACGCAAATCTGAATTGATCCTTCTTGAGAAGTTTATGATTACTATATTTGGACACAAACAGTAGCCCCCGAGGTCCTTGTTCAATATCTTTTTCCCAGTCCAAAAACATACACAAGGTCTTCTGTAACTTGTGCAAAGCTTAAGCTGCTGATCTCTCGTGTAACTGACATCATATTTTTTCAGGCCACTTAATGCTCAGGTCTTCAGTAAGTTGTTCAGGCTTAAGGTTCTGGTCCTCGGTGTGGCTGAGACCATACTTTTTCTTGCCATTTGTAGGGTTCTGATAACATCTTGATGACTGCGTAGCATAACTAATGACTGGATGACTGATAAGAACTGATGAAGAACTGGTGAATCTGTGAAAATGTGTCCTACTGGAACAATTCTTCCATGACCACTACATAAGTTTGTTAATTCTGTGCTCTGAATATTTACAATTGTCAACAGACCAACTTACCTTTTGACATGTAGCACTTCAACAATTTGCAATACCCAGAGTAATCATACAGATGTCGTAAGAATTATCTAGTCATATGTTATTCTAAGGAGTGAAATGTTTATTTGCATGACATTTTTTGTCTTCTGTATCAAGTAATGATTTTTTATGTGGCATGTTTTTACTCTCAAATTTTATATTTCCCGGTTTTGGGCAGGCACACAGGCGTGGTTGTATATGGAAAGGAATATTATTTTGGGGGAGGGATACAACACAGCCCTGCAGGGGAAACTCCTTATGGAAAACCTTATAAAGTAGTGGAATTGGGCGTCACTCATATACCTATGGAAATGTTCGAAGAGTATTTGCAGGAAATAGGTCCACGGTACACTGCTGAAACATACAGTTTATTGCACCATAACTGTAACAATTTCAGCAGTGAGATTGCACAGTTTTTGGTCGGCTGTAATATTCCAGATTTCATTCTTAGACTACCAGAAGAAGTGATGAACAGTCCAATGGGTCCATTAATAAGTAAGTTTTCTAATTAAAAATTTGATGTTTTTGCCTTATATGGTTGAGGCAATCCGAAGAATGAACATAAAATCCAATTCTTCACATTTTATATCTTAGAACCGTACCTTACTGAAGATTGTACTGTTTCTATCAAGTTTAATACATCTAACTTTTCCTGCCTCCTCTGAAACAGTGCCAATGATAGTACAATTTGAATCAACATTAAGATATGGAGGGGTACCTCAAGTTCCGCATCGTGTTGCTTCATCATCCACACCTACCTTTGCGCAGCAACAAGGAACACTGGATACCGCAAGCAAGCCAAATGATGGAGCGAGCTCAGAACAATCAGTTGGTTCTGGATCTGCAAATGCAGAGCCTGCGGTTGAAAGTAAGTCTAGCACCAACATACCTGCTTCAGTAAAACCTGTGGATCATAAGTCAGGTGATTCACAGAAATTGGCCATGAAAGAGCCCGATGATTCCAATAGAATGCCAGCCAAAAGTGGTTTGAATGATTCAAAGAAAGATGTAATTGATCCTCTGGGCGATGCAAGGGCCAGAGTCCAAGAGGAAATTACTACTGAATTTGCCAGATTAATGGCGAGTGGTGGTTTGCGGGCAAGTGAGGCAGCAGCACTTGCTACACGCCGAGTAATGGAGAAACATGGCACTCCAACTGCTACACCGCGGGGTTAAAGTCAATCCTGAAAGTTGAGTTAGCATAAATTGTAGGCTGTATCTGGCACATTTTTGAATCGGTTTCACAATTTGTATTATTATTGATGCTAATTTTAATGATTCTATGAAACGTGTATCCTTTTAAGGAACCGCACCATTGATTAAGGGTTCTATTCTGTGCCCTGTATTCTGTATTTTAATTACCACGGGGAAATATTTTTACCAATATCTCAGTACGATTTATCTAAAACTGTTAATTCTTGATGCACTAAGGCTATATGATTGTGTATTTCTAATGCCAGCTTTAATACCAATGGTTTTTAAAGTAATCGTATGATTGTCTTTCTAAAGATGTTGCCAGTGCACTTGATCTGTTGTAAACTAAAACAGTTGCTTCCAGGGAAAATTGTTTTTTACATCAGGAGACATCGAATGTTTCTGAAAAACCCGAGATACTGCTGAAGATTGTGTCAGTTGTTCCCATACGATGATTGTTGCATTAGGTTAAGTCTGTTCAATGGTATGTTGGAACTCTACGGGGAAGTAAATAAACTCGTCGTTTGGCAAAATTTTCTGTATTTGCAATATAATATAGGATTCTGTATGAACAAAAGGATATTTTACAGTAAATCAGAAACTTAGGTTCTGCTTATACTGTTACTTTATAGAACTCAACTAAGCTTTCTTAGAGACCTCCATTGATCAACTGAAGACAATTATACTGAAACATCATACCTTAGTAGCATCACTTTGGCTCATGCAATAATATAAGTACGCACTGCTACACTGGATCCAAGGTCATAAATGTCGTGTGTTACTGTTCGTATGACATTCACAACTTGCTAAAAACTTCTTATGGAAGCGAGCTCAGCTTCTGTAAGAGCTTCTGTCGGTTTACTTCACCACACGATTCAACGTCTTTATTTAATAACAGGTTTGTTATGGCAACTAAGTCATATGGCCTCTATTTCTAATACATTCGGGTATCTGGGTGATTCCCTATGGTATATGCTTCTAAGTTCTAAAATTTTTGGTGCCTCTGTTATTTCTTCTGGAATATGAAAGCAGTTAAATTCTCTTTGGTGGCAATTCTTTGATGTGCAACTCTGAGATAGTAGTGCTGAAATTGCGCCCACGCCCACGCCCACGCCCACGCCCACGCCCTTCCAAATTATTATTTGGGCCCACTTCGATTAGATTTCAATTTTTTTATATGTAAGGACAATAACGTGATCCCTATCTGCTCCGATTTCCATATATGTCGAGATCGGTTTGACATTCCGTTCAGTTCTCGAAGTGAATTTTTAACTTTCAAAATTCAAAATATAAATACAATTTTAACTTATCTTCTCTTTGTGACTATCATGTCTACGCTTAAGAGAAGAGTGTCTCAGACTCGGATGATTTTCGTTATCTTAACGAAACAGTTTTGGAATATTTTGCATTTGAGGGAGTTTTGGAGCATTTTGTATTTGAAGTAGTTTTGGTTCATTTTAGATTATTATGATTTCTGTTTGGATTTTAGGACTTTCATATATGGAAATGATACTTTTCGGATTAGTTTTGCATAATTTAAATAATTATTAAATTGTTATTTTTAGTAAGATCTGATATAAAGGAACTAAATTTTTTAATATCTAAATTCTTTTATTCCTCTATCCGTAAAGGACTAGAGCTGAGATAGATTGTATCGAAGTACAATAAAAGTCTACAAGTATACATAAAAAGTTATCAAAATGAGGGGACCAAAAAAACTTAAATCTAGTCCAAGTTTGTTAATCAAAATCTCGGAGTTTTCTGCAAATATGAGGGTATTGACAGCTCAAAACCCCACCATTCAAAGTTATTCTAAAATAATCCAGAATCTAATTCTATATGCTAATCCCTGAAGATACTGAAAAAAAAACCAAGATTCTATATTGTATATATACTTAAAGCAAAAACTAGAAAGACTAAGTTTATCATTCTAGACAAAAGCATATCTTCTTTAAGCAGCAAAGGAGAGACAATTCTGTTGGAGATTCTCAGATCATGTCCTTAAAGAAGGCTCAACTTCTCCCATACTCCCACCAACATCATTGCCACAACCACTACCTTGTCTTTTTCGTCTAGCTCCCTTGCTGCTACGAACGGCCTGAGGATCTTGACCTTCAATTTGAGGGCTGTGTCTGGAGAGTCTCCTCGATTCCTCAATTCTCCTCTGCTCATGCGGCCAACACAATAAAACTAATTCAACAACCCAATCCGGGTCCCAACCTTCAATATCTGGCTAGGGGGACCCTACTTCTCAAGGATTTTCAGTAAGCAATCTACCCAAAGCAAGCCTTTCTCCATGATAAGCAATATACCCACCCCTTCATCTTCAGAAACCAACTCTTCTTCTCTAAGAATGTCATGAATCCATGATGAACCCTCATTCTTACGCAGTTTATGCAATTTCATAATAAAATCGATCTTATACCTTATACCAAACCTTCTAGCCCTAAAAGCTTGATGATCTTCAATATCCAAGATAGGATATCTCTTGGGAGATTGTCTATTAATGATATATATATCATAGTATTTCTGCCTTGGAATGGTCAAATTTTCATCAATATTTCTCATTATTCTGGTCATATCTTCAAGAAACTCCTCAAAATTTTTCCTGCAAAGCTTCTCTGTCACTGTTTTACTCGTCCCAACATGCAGTAAAATGGTTAGAAAGGCCGGCGGAATCTCATTATTCACTTTATATTTATGATCAGCTGTTATAAAATCTTTTACTAAGATCCTAAGATTTATACGAACCAACATTATGTGAGGGTTTTCCATAATTTCTTGCATTTGTTGCTTCGTCATTCTCCTAGAAACGCCACCTGCTTCTTGGGTTTCTACACCTTATTCCATGGTTACTTGAATAAACTACTCGTAATCAACCTGTAAACTTTCTTAATTAGCCTTTGTTATCTTAATAAGCCTGTTTGGTTGCTGGAATTGGGAAATTCAAATACCGGAATTCTCAAATTTGCTGTTTGCTTTTAAAAAATAATTATGGAATTGGATTTTCCCAATTTTAATTTTGGTTCAAAATGAGCATATGAATTTTCCACCTCAAAAGGTGGAATTGGAAAACTAATTCCAATTCCATTTTTTGATAAATCAAATTTTATAAACTTTTCAGGTCCGTTTGCTTGTGTTAATCAAATTTTATAACTTTTCATGTCCGTTTGCTCGTGTTTGCCCTTGTGGAGGTCTACACCGTATTTGCTCTTATTTGCAATTTTGTTTACAATGGCTGGTTTTAGACTTTTCTGGAATCCCCTCTATTCACCGAAGTGCCTAGGGTTTGCTGGAGTTGAATCTGCAGACTTCTGAAGATTTTATGTTGTCACATCTACAGTTGGGTTTGATTGTAGTTTGACATTTGTCTTTTGCAGATTTGGAGGTCTTTGAGCGTCTATTTCCAGGTATGTTCATTGCAAAATCTCCTCCATTACCTATCACAGTGTACTCTATTGGCATTGTATGTTAAGCTTGACTGTTTGTGCTTTCCTTCTGTAATAATATTCATCTTATTGTAACCACTTATGTGAAATTTGTTCCTTCCTATAAGATTTGAAACTAAAAACAAGGGCCTTCATTTTAGGAAGATACATCTTAGCGAATGAGGGGAAATGTACACATTGTCGCAAATTGACAATAGAATATGGGTGTACACCTAAGTGAGATATATGACCAAGTTTTCCATAGTCGCAGCTTGTAGAGAAAAGACAAGGTGCAAAGGCCAAATTGTAAACCTTGTTCCAATTTTATTTCGTGTGCACACACTAAATTTTGACGCATGTTGTGGACTTACATCAAAGCATATTCGAACCACAAGGCTCACAATGTCATTAAAAACATAATACAGATTGCGGTGACAAAATATGAAACAACACTTTTGAATGATTTAACCACATGCTTTGGGTATAAAATTATAACTTTGAGTGTCATGAAGGTCGTGGCTTTTGTTGTCTAAAATTTAGGAAAAAAAAACCTTATTCCAATTCCAATTCTAGGAACTAAATGCAAAAAATGCATCTTCTCACTCATCTTCCAGGTGAACCAAACGGTTCCAGCCATATTTCAAAAACTATTTTCCGGATTTAAAGCTTCTTGAATTGGCTAATTCCAGTATTGCAAAATTCCAGCATTCTGTAATTCCAACAACCAAACGGACCCTTGCGAAAAGAAGCAACATATGAAGAATGAGAATTACTTTTCTTCAAGAAGAAACAAGATGATAGATGAACATCACGAGTATCATGAAATATAAATTGAGAACAAAATAAGTTAAGAGTGATTTACATTTTTAAGGTCAAATTTGTAGTTGCAAGAGTAATGGAGAATGGAAGAACAAGTGTGTATTTATGTATGTGTGTGTTGGATTGTGACAACAATATAGCAACAAAGCTATAGAATAATAAAATACACAATAAAATTATAGAACAATAAAGTACTAAATGAAAGCATGTCTTTTTCTTTTATTGGTGATAATATATTTTTATTAATTATATAATAAAACTTCATACATAGTAATTGAAAAACAGAGGGATCTTATTTTTCCTTTACCAACCATCTGAGTACTAAACGAAGTTAGCCACTTGGGTACTAAACCAAGTTTTTAATCAAACTGTCTGAATCAAGCACCAACTAGTAAAAACTATCCCAAGAACTATACTACAGATGTCCTTTCATAAACAAAATTGGGCTTGCACAATAATAGACACTAGACTTAATTTATTACATTAACAAAAACCATGTTCATACTAGAATTGAGTATCACATTTTCCTAACCTTGCCCTTGGAGCTAAAAGCCTTGGAGTCCCCCAACATGAACACCTTGCCTCTAGTATCTAGTAGTGCCTTGTTGGCCTCTTGGATCACACATTCCTTTTGTTTCTTCTATGTTTCCAACTACAACAAACGATATTTCAAAACCTCCCAACCATCCTTTGCCTCTTCTTTCCTCTTTTCTTTGTTGGACATTGCGCTCCAAACAAGGAATGGTTTGAAGCTCTTTAGAGTGCTTTCTACCTCTTGCCAATTCTCATCCTCTACTTTGAAACCAACCTTGGATTTTTTCATGGAAAGCATAGGGATCATGCATCCTTTTCACTCCGCCTTCACACATGAATACATCACCTAGTGCCCATGCAAACATTGTTGAAGCTGCATCAATGTTTGACTAGTAATGATGGTCTATTAGCATGAACTCCTCCCCTAGCAGCATGTCTATAATTTTCCATTTTTGAGGGTTATCAATCTCAAAAATGCCCTTCATCCTCTTCATGGTAACCTCCGCTAGGAATGTTTGTTACTAACTGACTATTTGAAGAGAAAAAATAGCCTCCATCTCTATCCTAAAATTGCACTCTAAGTTATGCAAAACACCTAGATAGAATTCTATGTCACTAAATGCCTTCTAGTTTACATTTGTCTCCTGACCACCTTCGTACAATTTGTTATATAGCTTAATCTAGACTCTTCTAATAGATTAATACCAAGGCACTCAAAGCCTTCACCACATCGGCCTTGGAGTGTATGGAATTGGTTACAAGCCACTCCACGTAATGATGAGGCTATTTAAACAATCCCCTTGGAGTATATGAAATTGGTTACAAACCACTCCAACTGCAGCAAATGATCTTTCAAAACCTCCCAATCATCCTTTGCCTCTTCTTTCCTCTTTTCTTTGTTGGACATTGCGCTCCAAACAAGGAATGATTTGAAGCTCTTTAGAGTGCCTTCTACCTCCCGCCAATTCCCGTACTCTACTTTGAAACCAACCCTGGGTTTTTCCATGGGAAGCATAGGGATCATGCATCTCGTTCACTCCGCCTTCACACATGAACACATCACCTAGTGCCCATGCAAGCATTGTTGAAGCCACATCAATGTTTGACCATTAATGATGGTCTATTAACATGAACTCCTCCCCTAGCAACATGTCTATAATTTTCTAGTTTTGAGGGTGGTCAATATGAAAAATGTCCTCGATCCTCTTCCTAGTAACCTCCCCCAAACGTTTGTTACTACCTGACTATTTGAAGAGAAAAAATAGCCTCCATCTCTTTGTCCTAAAACTACACTCCAAGCTTTGCGAAACACCTAGATAGAATTCTATGTCACTAAATACCTTTTGGTTTACATCTATCTCCCTACCACCTTCGTACGAGTTGTTCTATAGCTTAATCTAGACTCTTCTAATAGATAAATACCAAGGCACTCAAAGCCTTCCACATTGGCCTTGGAGTGTATGGAATTGGTTACAAGACACTCCATGTAATGATGATGCTATTTAAACAATCCCCTTTCTTTTGATCATTTTTTTGATGTACTAATCTACTCCTTGATCTCATCATCTTCCCATAAAAAGCTAGTAGGAAAAGAGAGAATTCTAAGGATTGGAGTTTGTAAATTTGAACTTCTCCATGTCCATCTAAAAGGATAATGAGTTGTCTCCAATCTTAAACAAATGTCTTGTCTCCATGGACTATTCTTCTTTCAGCATCTAATATTGCTTTACAACTGGACAAGGTCCAAATCTTTCCTGTTAATGCCCAAAAAGTCCTCTATCATTTCCTCCCTTGATCCTTTAAAGTAACTCCTTTAGACATAACATCTGCTACTTCATTCTCTTCTCTCTTGACATGGGTTATTTTAAAATCTTCAAAGTTTCCTAATTAAGAATTGATCCTTTTGATGTTCTTGTTCAGATACCACACCCATAATTCCCCTTTGATTATAGCATTGATCACGATCAACGAATCCCCTTCCAAATGTAATTTTTAAATATCGAGGTATTTAGTAACCTTGATTGTTGTGGGGGTAATTTGCACTTCTGCCTTATTATTAGTGTTGGTGTAAATATTACTAATTACACTTTACTTAAGTTTACTTAGGATAATGTATTTGCATATTAGTTGTCTTTAAGACACCTAGGAGTTTGCATTTCATTTTAGCACATAGTTAGGAGAAATTTGACTTTACATGGTGATAGTTGTCATCACATACCTCTTTGTGTGTGAGATCCACCTTTAGTGCTCTTATCACATTATCATCCTCTCATTGTTGCACATACTTTGATGTACAATGGAGGATGATCCACCTTTGGTGGACATGTGATTCCACTTAATGAGGTTGATAGCTTATCATCTCCTTATCATGTAGTCTTATCACATTGCCTATATCGTACTTTGTATTTATCCCTTATCATTTGATCATTATTGAATCTATTCATTTGATTATCTTGTCTCTCTTGTGCTATCTCTTAAGCTTCTAGATCTTGGCATTTTATTCTTTTCCTTAAGAAAATTCTTACATAGTATCAGAGCCATAGAAGATCTCATTACATCGCCATTGGAGGACTCTTTGCTTCAACTTTTGGAGGGCCACGATTCAGATCTGGAGGAACAACAATTTGTGGGAGCATCTAGAGCTAGATCTGACCTCGCCATTGCATCCGGGTGATCGTTTCCATAAAAATTTGACTATAAACTTGCCTACCTTGGGCAAAAGTCAAATTTGAGGCAAATTTTGTTTTGCAAATTGGACTTGAGCAGTTCGATCTGCGGTACGGTATGGATTTTTGGAAAGTTTTTTAATTTTTTTTAAAAAAATAGATCTAGCATTTTCATCATAGTTTCATCATGGTTTCACCTAAATGTCCATTGTTAACTTCACACAACTATGCTACATGGAAAGATAAAGTATGTAGTAAACTAATGGAAAATGGTTTAAATCTTTATGTAAATGGTAAAATTAAAGAACGTACTAGTCCTGATGTGGATGATAATGCAAAATATGATTGAGAAATCAAAGACAATATGGCTTTAGGAATTATAAGGCATTGGGTTCATGAAGATGTCTTCTTCCACATTTTTAGCTTTAAGGATTCCAAGGGTGCTTGGGACATACTTGAAGACTTGTATGGTAAGGTGGATAAGTAAAAGACATTCACAAATGAGGATGATCTACTTGTCTTGGATCCTAGGAAGTTTGACACAATTCAAGACTATATCAACAAAGCCAATGAGTTGAGAACACTACTTAAGGATTGCAGTAATCCCATGAAGGATGAAAGGTTGATTCATCATATCTTGAAGAAGCTACCTTTAGAATATGTAGCTTTTGTATCAAGTTACAATACTCACAAGTTGACCATGGGAAGTGCATTCACTAAGGCTTCATTTGATGCATTTGCAAAAATGTTGATGTTGGAACAGTCAAAATTGATGGATATGGGAATTCTCAAGTCTTCAAAGTCTATGGCATTGGTGGCTAATAACGAGAACCAAAGAAATCAAGGTGGAAAAAGTTTCAACAAGAAGAAGAAGAAGTGGAAGCCAAAATCACAATCAGAGACACAACAATCTTCCTCCTCACAACAAGGTGATTCTTCTTCCAACAAGAAGGATAAACTATTGTGTGCATATTGCGAGAAATCGAATCATGATGAGCATCATTGCAAGACTAAGAGAATTGATGAGTTGGAAAACTCACTCAAGAAGAACAAAATCAACGTACCAAATGCTTCCAAGGATTCATCTCCATCCACTTCAAAGGGAAAAGGGAAAACATTTATGCCAAGTTCAAGTTCTTCAGAGGATTGGATTCTTGACTTGGGTGCCACAAATTATATGGGTGCTTCAAAGGGGCAATTTTCTTCATTGGAGCCATCTAAGGTACCTCACATCTTTGTAGGAAATGATACACAAGTGGAAGTTGAAGGGAAATGACCAATTGAGATGGGAAATAGAGAGTTCAAGGATGTTCTTTATGTTCCTAACATTAGCACCAGTCTCCTTTCAATTTACCAAATCACTAACTATGGAGGTGGAAATAAAGTTGAGTTCCTTCCCGATTCAGTCATGGTGCAAAATATTTAAAGATGATTCATTGGTTGCAGTGGGGAAATCTAATCATGACACAAGGCTCTATTCTTTCTCCCACTTTTTGCCTAAGTCTCCTTCACATGCCTTGTTGACTCATACTCCATCAAAAAGTAGATTATGGCATGAGCAGTTTGGACATCTTAATTACCGCTATCTTCAACAACTTAGCTCAAATAATTTAGTCAAAGGTCTACCTACACTCAAATTTTCCAAGGGTGAATGTTCAACTTGCTCAATGGATATCCATCTTCAAGAGAAGTTTGAAAAAGGAAAGTCTTGGAGAGCATCAATTGTTCTTGAGTTGGTTCATAGTGTACTAGTTGGCCCCTTTCCAGTGACATCACTCAACAAGGGTCGCTATGTCCTAACTTTCATTGATGACTTTTCCCGCTACACATGGGTCTACTTTATTGGTCACAAGAATGAAGTGTTTGATAAGTTTCTAACCTTCAAAAGTCATGTTGAGAAGCAATCAAGTAAAGCCATCAAGGTTCTTCAAGTAGACAATGAAATATGATATGTGAACTCAAGACCTAGAGACTTTTGTGAGCTTGAGGGTATTGATCTTCAGAATTCAATTGCATTTAGTCCACAACAGACAAGAGTTGCATAAATGAAGATTATAACTCTTAAGGAAATGGCAAGTTGCATGATTGAAGCCAAGTCTCTTGATCCATCACTTGTGGTAGAAGCTATAAGTTGTGCCAATCACATCCTTAATAGATCTCCTCATAATGCCTTAGATGGAATGACTCCTTTTGAGACATGGTGTAGAAGAAAACCGGTTGTGAAACACTTCAGAGTATTTGGTTGTCCAACATAGGAAAACATATTTTCATAGAAATACAAGACACCTCCACCAAGGCCTTGTACATTCATTGGATACGAAGAAAGTGTTAAGGAATATAGACTTATGGATCCCGAGACTCAAAAGATTTTCATAGAGGGGAATGTTCACTTTGAGGAAAGTTCACCTAGCTTATCTGCTACTCCTCTCCATACTTCAGACATTGTGGAAACTGATAGTGATAGAAATGGTAGTGATTTTCCTCATATGGGGTTTTGTCCTTCTCATACTTCTATATTGTATATTCATGATGTATGTCATAATGGGGGGGTTTTGATTACTCCATCCATCTATGCATTTTATTTTCATCTCTCTTTTTGGAGGAGGGTTTTTCCCATGAGGTTTTCCCTCTTTCTCCTCTTTATGAGAGATTGCATTGTTCTTGCATATTGTACATGGATACTTAACATGGCCTAGTAGCCTGGACCCATCTTGCATTATTATCTAGCATTGTGAGCTTAAGTGCATTCCCCTAAGTTGCACTTAAGGGGGGGTGTTGGTGTAATTAAATATTACTAATTACACTTTATTTAAATTTACTTAGGATAATGTATTTGCATATTAGTTATCTTTGAGACACCTAAGAGTTTACATTTCATTTTAGTACGTGTTTAGGAGAAATTATGCTTTACATGGTGATAGTTTTCATTACATACCTCTTTGTGTGTGTGATCCACCTTTAGTGCTCTTATCACATTATCATCCTCTCATTGTTGCACATGTTGCACATACTTTGATGTACAATGGAGGATGATTCACCTTTGGTGGACATGTGATTCCACCTAGTGAGGTTGATAGCTTATCATCTCCTTATCATGTAGTCTTATCCCATTTCTTATATATTTAGGCACTCCTACTTTGTATTTATCCATTATCATTTGATCATTATTGAATCTATTCATTTGATCATCTTGTCTCTTTTGTGCTATCTCTTGAGCTTCTAGATCTTAGCATTTTATTCTTTCCCTTGGGCAAATTCTTACAGTTAGTTCCTTCCACCTGTGTGCTAAAATGTTGTCACACTTCTATGAATCTTTACATGCAAAGAAACTCAAGAATGAGCCCTCACAAATCAATCCATAGCTCTCTATGCATGGAGTTGCAAGATTTGTAAAATTGCTCTCAGCTAGAGCTATGAACTCACGACCTTGCTAGTCAACCACACAATGAGAGATTCCAAATCAAGGACAAGGGCAACAATGCCAATAACTCTAATGAAATCCAAATGTATGCAATGCAATGCAAGTAAGCTAAGAATGAGAATGCAATCTAGTCTATGGAAATGAAAGTACAATGCAACTAATCTATGAAAGGAAAGAACAAATGTGACCAATCCCTCCTATTTAGACTATGTGAGATTAATCTATTGCATAAAAAAAAATCTACACTAAGAATGTCATTATCATGCAACTATGAAAGCAAATATGAAATGAGATGCAACAAAGTCTTCAAAGCTTGGATTGAAAGAGTGTTTTCAAAGAAAGCTCCAAATGACCTAGAAAACCTACAGCATAATATTAACATGAAAACCTAAGATGCAAATGAGAAAGAGAGCTCTCCTTTTATAAGAAATGAGATGAAAATGGACCATTGAGATTAAGAGGCAAAAGACTTAATCAACGGTGGAGAAAAAAAAGCTTGATCCTTGTGCACAAATATCCGCCAATAGGAAAATAGAAGTTGACTTTAGTGTCCATATGAGACAAAAAATGTTTTTTCCCTTTTTATAAAATAAGAATAATGTTTTATTTGTGCAACATAAGATAAGAAGAAAAGTGAAGATTTTTTATTTAAATAAAAGGGGAGGAAATTCTTTTTAATTAAATAAAGGCTTAGGATAAAGTGATTTTATTATTTAATTAAAAAAGATTTTTAATTAATTAAAAAGGAGCATGTTCTCTTACTTAAATAAGATTTTTATTTTTTTCTCTTTTAAATTAAATAAGGCTCAAACCTTAGGAGATATTGAATTGATTATGATTTGATCAAGAAAATTGATATAATTGATATTGTTGATATTTGAAAATATTGATTCAGGAATTTGATAAATTGCTAAATGGGGGCCCAAAGTCTAGGTGACCATTTTAGGGTGCATACATTTGCCCCTCTTTGACTAATGTGTGCTCATTCTGGGAACACATGCAGTCAAAGAAGAATTGAAATGTGAGATCGATTTAGAATCACAAAACAACCTAGATGTGTGTTCATTTTGAGAACACAGCAAGATAAAGATAAGCAAAAGCTAAAAGACAAGACCAACACTGTCACTGTTAGGTGCAAATCAAGCCTTAGACAAAACTATCGTCGTCGCTGCTAGGCAATAATCAAGTCTGAAAAATAGGAGACAAAAATTGAAAGACAAAATCACCACCGTCGCTGCTAGGTGATAACCAAGTCTCAAAATAAGAATATCAAGTTGAGCTGAATGATAAAGCTGAATCAAAGATTAAAGTTGATAGGTACTAACCCCTTGGAATTGAAATCGAAATCAGATAGAGGAGAACAACAAATTGATAAACCTGATCAAGTCACAATAAATCATAATCGAAGGATGGAGCATGATAGGATAACCATCAAACAGTGAAGATATGCCCCAGGTTAACGAGGTTTGACTGAAAAATATATAGGATAAAGATTAAGTCAAACCTCAGAAAGAGGAAGCGAAAGGGGTGAATGAAAGACTAGAAGTTTGGAAGATATGGAAAGGAAGAAATTCCATCAAAGATTGAAGAATTATGCCTCAAAATGTCAGTCAACTGTGTAGAAGAATGAGAAAATTTGGAAATGCGACTCAGATTTCAATTTCAAGTCCGAAAATGGATAGAAAATGATGTGATATGAAAGACTAGAAATGAGAGATATGATCAAGAAGAATCAGAAAATGAGCACAGTTGACCAACTAGTCCGTATATGATAAAAATGAGAGCTCTCTCCATATGCAAGATGCAAAAACTAAACTATGATGAACCTAAGAATGCAAGCTACTATGAAAGTGGTTGACTTGCAAGGTCACAATGCCTATAGACATCTAATTATCATCATCGAGCGTTATTGGTAGCATCGTAAGATCATACAATGCACACTAACATAACTATGTGGATATGAATATGATATTTATCAGATGGAAATGTGGAAATCCCACCTAGGCATCCAAGACATGGAGGTCAAGATGACTAATGCAGTGAGATTACCTAAGTTTGATATGGTGAGATTATGCTTGTATCAAGACACATGAATGTCAGGATAACTAGAAGCATGCACTTGCAAAATAGTCAAGGATAATACCTTGTCAATCTATAGTGCTAAGTAAAACCAACATAAATGCTCATGACATTTAGGATCAACAAAATATACCCATAAGCAGATAAAGAAAGAAAACATGTTCTCATACCCTCAGTCTTCTAGCTATGCATCATTGAAAACTTCTCAGGGAAAGACCACTCATCAAAGAAATCCTCATAGACAGCACACAAAGAAAAATAAAGTCAACATATCTCAAGCAAGTTGATTGTCTATGTGCGTGTGTGTTGGTCATAAAGTCAGACTCTGGTTATCACATATATCAATGAAAAATATCGCATCATACTTAGACTATTGGGTAAGACATCTGATAAGTGTTAAGAAACACTCGACGCAAGGGTAGTGTTGAAAAACACTATCTGGGGTGGTGTTGAAAAATACTTGTTGTGAAATGCCCCAAGAGACAAATGCACCTAAAGGACCTATGCTAACAGTTATGCCCCCTAGGCAAAGACAAAAACCAATTTCAGACCAAGTCAAATAAGGTCAAGACATGATGGAGAAAGGCTAAGTGTTGAGAGCGCATGCTAAAAGACAAGGGTGCAAAGGCCTCAAGTAGCGCCTGTTTCCAGGTTTTCACCACTTGGAGATTTTTTGATTTTTGATTTTTTGTATTTTTGCTACCAAGGTGCCTATTTCCAAGTTTTCACCAAGGCACTTTTTTTATATTTTTTTTAAATTTTTTATTTTTTTAATATTTTTTTCAGGACTTTTTATGCTTTTAAAATTTTTTTCAGCATAATATATCAAATTTTTTGGTATTTTTTTAGGATCAATAAAATATGTACAAATGATGCCCCAAGACAAAATGGGCATCAAACTCCCAAGCAAGATCACATCGTGTAGTTCCAAAATGTTGCAAGGTGAGGGAAAAGATGGATGAGCAAGCTGGCGAAAGAGATGGAGGAAAGGAGAATGAAGGCAAATGGAGGGAAGAAATCCTCAAGGTTAAACTCCTCAAGAGTACCCAAGCTAGGAAAAAATTATCATGTAAAGCACATTTGGATAAGTAATGAAAGACTAGCATAAGATAAGTCACAAAAGCATAATGCAAAATAAGGAAATGATGCAGTCCAAAGAGGGTAGACATGTCAAGAGACTTCATAGCATCGTATTTTACTTTTTTTTTATTAGATCAAGACCAAAGGAAAAAATGATAGAGAAAGGCTAGAATGAATGGAGGAAAATGAATATGAAGGCTAGACATGAATGGAATGGAAGCAAGATCATCGTAAGATAGCTCACAAGATAGCCAAATGTCCGGATATAGGTCAACATTGCCAAGATCAAAGAGAGAAGATGAAATGGATGAAATATGTAGAAGAACTACGCATGATGCTTGATTGCCAGATTTTCATCATGGTACTTATCCCAGGTGCCACAAGAGAGTGATTTTCACCATAGGATGAATTTATTTCTCTTTACTTTTGCTACCAAGGCGCCTATTTCTAGGTTTTCACCAAGGCACATTTTTAATTTTTTCATCATTTTTAATTTTTTTTTTAATTTTTTAATTTTTTTAATTTTTAATTTATTTTTGGAAAAAGGCAAACTTTTTAGATAATGCTCCTTGAAAGGATAAACCATGATATGTCAAGGATTCAAAATGATATGCTCAAAGATGCTGATAAAGAAAAGAAAATAGAAGAGAAAAATGGAAGATAAAGTTTTATGTAAAGCGAGTGAGGTTGGAAGATAGGGAGAATAGGCAAATGAAGAAAAAAGATAGAAGGTAGAAGGATAATGAATGGAAGAATTGTGAAAGGGTAGATGGAAAGGAAGACAAGATCAACGTCAATACACACCTTGAAGGGTGGCGAGATGATAGAAGAAATGTGAACAAAAGAATACGAGAAAGAATATGGTGAATGGATAGCAGAGGTTGCAGTTTAGGTGCATAGAATGGAAGAATATTTTTGGAAGAAGATGAAGTGGAAGTCTTTGGAAGCTTGAATGTCAACTTCACTTTTTGTTCAATATTAGACTCTTTCAAGAGAGACTTTGGAATCCATATAGCCTTAGGCTTTTTTAATTTCTTTTTGATGATTTAGAGAGAATATCTTCAATGATAGATTTTGGAACCCATACTTGTCTTGTAATTTTCTTCTTAGATATCTCTTTTGACTTTATGCCTCTATGTCGATTAGAGGAGGCATGGTGATCTTTTTTTTTGATAGATTCTTGTATTGCTTCTTTTTCTTGTATTGAACATTCAAGTTACTTCCAAAAGACTTGGGACTTGTGGAAGAAGAAGAAGGATATAACTGGTTTAAATGGGTGGGTGGATGAAAAGGATTCAAGGGTATGTGTCTATGTTGATCTTGAGGAAAGATAGGAGATGGAGGGATGTAAGGACCCAAGATGGATGACGAATTGGGAGAGTTAGGAGGGGAAAGTGAAGGGACATAAGGGCCCAAGATGGAAGGCAGACACGAAGCCCTTAGTGGTGGAGGAGGTCCAAGGATGGATGTGGAAGATAAAAAAGGATAATCAATAGTTTCATCAACATCTATATGAAAACCAAGGACATCAGCATCTTTAGAGTGAGCATTAGGATTTGCAATAGGATCATGAACATCTTGAATAGGAGCAACTTCTTTGATAGGATTGTTCAAAGCTTGCAAAGACTCAGGAAGAGTAGAAAGCGGAAGCGAACATGGAATGGTAGAATAAGAAGATGGAAGACTTTGATCTTGACAAGTTTCTTTGGATAGCGTAAGCATATCATTTTGTTTTGGATTTTCAATAGGCTTAACATTGGAAGTAATAACACTATTTTTAATAACCTTAATGAAAGTATCATCTTTGAAAAATGCAAGTGTAGTAAGGTTATTTTGTTTATCAATAAGCTCAATGGTGTGAGCAGTAGCTTGATCTTGCTTAGGAGAAGATTTAAGACATGGTGGAATAGATGAGGAAGGGCGTAAAGGATCGAAAGAACCATGAAATGAATGAGAGATATTATGAACAGGATTGGATGACATGGAGAATTCTTGATCTTGATTTTTCTTTATGTTCTTTTCTTTATCATTTTTAGAGTCCTCTTGACATGGAGCCACTTCTAAGGACAAGGAAGCAGGTTGTGATTATATGGAAGACTTTGGAAGAGATGGTGAAGGACTAACTGAAGTAGGCATTATAACGCATGAAGACTTAGGCTCTTCAGGTTTAGCATTATTGAAAGTATTCACAGCCAAGTGAAGGTTAGCTTGAGTTTCTTTAAGAGGTGGCCCTTGAGGATAACTATAGGGAATCACATGAAAGACATTAGGACTTTTGTTGGATGAAGGATTTGTGAAAGATTCATAAGCTTTAGGAGATGTATGGGCATTGGATGAAGTAGGGGATGGAAGGGAACCATCACAAGACAAAGGTTTAGCATTAACATGATCTTGCTTGAGAGTGAAATTTTTATTTTCAGCATGAGAGTTCTTAGAGGAAGGATTCTTATAATATTTACGTTTCAAATCAGCACGGTGCATTTTATATTCCTCAAAAGTAGTAGCTAGATTATAATCAAGGTATTGTTCACAAAACTCATCAAAGTTTTTTTCAAAATTTGAGTCATACGGATCACCATCACGATCTTTCCAATATGAGGACCCATTTCCAGTAAGCACAAGGACATGACGAGGAGGACTCTTAGGAATAGAAGCATCATAAGTATGGCTATATTATCCATCATCATAGTCATCATAGTCATCAAAGGTGGGTGTGTCACTCTTCGTAGAAGAGGTATCACAAGGACTATCACGTTGCTCGTTATAATATGTCTTGTGAAGAGAAGTAAGACTCTTTGAAGAAGTAGAAGAAGAATGAGATCGTGAAGAAGAGGAAATTGAAGACTTAGTGTAGGAAGAGGACTTGGATAATGAGAAATTCGAATAATGTTTAGAAGAGTCATGATAAGATTTGGAAGATGAAGAATGTGAATAGTGTTTAGAAGAATCGTGATAAGATTTAGAAGATGAAGAATGTGAATAATGTTTAGAAGAATTGTGATAAGATTTAGAAGATGAAGAATGATGAGAAGATTTAGAAGATGAAGAATATTTGGATGGGATCATGAGTATGATTCTAGCAAAGGCGTCTGATTTAATTGATTTTTTTTTGTCATAAATTCGTCACTCATGAGAATTTTGGAGGAACAACACTTTTCGAATATGTTAATGAGCTCAAGATCATCTATTCTTAATAAAGGTTCCAAAACTAGATATTTGAGATTCATGGTTCTAGAAGAAGAAGAATCAAGCATAGGAGCAACAGAAGAGATAAAATAGAAGAAAATAGACTAGATAATAAGAGGAAAAGAATCAAGAAGAGGAAGAAGAATTTCCCATGGGAATAGAATACTTCAGAAGAACATGAAAAATGGAGAAGAAAGAAGAAGACTAAGATTCATCTTATGCAATTGATACCATAACGTTCATTGAGATGTTGAGCAACATGACAGCAACTAGGATCTGACCTGGACTAACCAAGGAAGACCAAGCTTCTAAGGAGAACTCACTACAGTAGGACGGAACTCAGTTTCAATAATCCAATTAGATTTTTCAAAAGATTTCGCAATGATGATCAAGCACATAGAACAACAATCAGAGAATTCAAGAAAATAGTCTTCAAGAAATGGGCAAGGGACAAAGCAACCTTGCGCATGAACAGAGATAGTGACTTAGTATTCCTCTCCCTAAGGACTCTACTTATGTATGTTCTTGAGAATGTTTTAGCAGGCACTTAAAACAACACCTTAACAAGCTGTCTACAAGGATATACATAGCTTTTCTAAAGGAGTCCTTGATATACGCAAGGTACGTGAGGCCCAAATCTGTAGATGAGAAGAATCCAAAATCACACAGCCGGGGGGAGACAGTAACTCAAATCTCCTCCTTCACTTCTCAAAGGTATAAAGTTCTTTGAGGCTTAGCCAAGAGTGACATCAAACTCAATTTCCAAGAGAGGTGTCTTTCGATTCACCACCCGCTATTTATACTCCACCAGAACACAGGAGTTAAGGTCGTCCCTTGAGGTGGTGTGTCCCCAAGCAGGCCTTCTAAAAAATAAAATTAAGTAATTCACTATCAAAAGTATTTAAAGTACTAAAGGTGGAACACTTAACTCTTCAAGTAAATGTGAAGTGAGTTTAAAAGTGAAACATTTAACTCTTCAAGTGAATGTGAAGCGAGTCCAAAAGTGGAACATTTAACTCTTCAAGTGAATGTGAAGTGAGTCCAAAAGTTGAACATTTAACTCTTCAAGTGAATGTGAAGTGAGTCCACAAGGTGGAACATTTAACTCCTCACACAAATTCAAAGTGAGTCCAAAAGTGAAACATTTAACTCCTCACACAAACTCAAAGTGAATCCACACCTTGGAAAACTAATGAGATCAAGAAAATATAAAAAAGGGGAAAACTTTGTGGAACACTTAACGCTCTTTTCAAGTAGACCCCTCCCCTATGTATGAATGCTGACCTTGCATCCAAAGGGCGGAAATGAGGGGCGATTAGAATAAGTGAGTTTAACAACTCAATTTAGCTAACAAGATCAATCAAAAGTACTCCAAAGTTGCTTATCAATACTACTCACAAATGAAAAAGGGTTGAACAATGGAATATTTAACTTTCCAAGTAAACATAAAGTGAGTCCACAAAGTGGTGCATTTAACTCCCTATGTAAACAAAGAATGAATCCATGCCCTCAATCACTCAATGAGATATTTGATATTGGAACCAATAATTACTTAAGGTTTAAACACAAGCATTCACTTACACAAACTTGTATGAAAGTAAATCTATATTCATTGATTTCCCATTAAGAGCATCAATTGAAATGTGTTATATGAAAGCATGTAAACACTCAAGCCAAACACATGAGAGGTTTATTTTTAATCCCAAAATCTAAATGTTGTACAAATGGAACAAAATACCTCAAGTCCAACATAACACGCTTAGTAGATTTTACTTTTTTTTTGTTTGTTTTAAGCATTTTCCATGAAAGCAAGCCATGAACCTTCAAATGAACAAGACAAAAAAACAAGCAAACAAGATATGCAATGTATACTCAACTTATGCAAACCCTAAGGTGGTTAGATCTGAAAATTAATTTTTAGGAGCAATAATAGCTAGCAAATAATCCAAATGATAACTCATATCATGCATTGAACAATGAAAAATAAGTGCATACTCATCACAAAAGTTTGTTTTTTTTGCATTTGACCCAGTCAACAAGATCTGATTTTTTTGATATGATTTCGGCCAAAAAAATAGAAATGCAAAATAGAGACCCCTGCTAAAAAACAAAGAGCTTTCCAAAAATGTAAAAATTTCAGAAAATCCTCTTCATTTGTGCCTTAGAGACCCATTTTACCAAAATAGACCATTTTTTGTAAATCAATTATTTGAGCCACTATATTGCACCCAAATTCAAAACATAAAGAATGGACCCTCTGTATAATTTGAAGAGATTTTTGAAAATGTAAAAATTTCTAAAAAATATGCTAATTTGCGCCAAAAATTAAGTTTTTATGAAAAATTAAGAAAAAATTATAAAAAATTGAAAATACCTCAAAAAATTCTAAATTTTTTATTAGAGTTTCTCTGATATGTCACCAACTTGAAAAAAAAATTTTAGACCAAAACACTAAGCCATTTGGGAGATATGATCAAATCATTCAAATCTAGGGTTTTCCATCTCCAAACAAATTTGCACAAGGGTTAGCTCCAAAAATAATCAAAACCAACATGCAAGAGGTGGGTTGCCCCATGGTGGGTACCAAAAATGTGTGCTAAAATGTTGTCACACTTCTATGAATCCTTACATGCAAGGAAACTCAAGAATGAGCCCTCACAAATTGATCCATAGCTCTCTATGCACGGAGTTGCGAGATTTGTGAAATTACTCTCAGCTAGAGCTATGAACTCGTGATCTTGCTAATCAACCACACAATGAGAGATTCCAAATCAAAGACAAGGGCAACAATGTCAATATCTCTAATGAAATCCAAATGTATGCAATGCAAGTAAGCTAAGAATGAGAATGCAATCTAGTCTATAAAAATGAAAGTACAATGCAACTAATCTATGAAAGGAAAGAACAAATGTGACCAATCCCTCCTATTTAGACTATGTGAGATTAATCTATTGCATAAAAAGAAATTTAAACTAAGAATTCTATTATCATGCAACTATGAAAGCAAATATGAAATGAGATGCAACAAAGTCTTCAAAGCTTGGATTGCAAGAGTGTCTTCAAAGAGAGCTCCAAATGAGCTAAAAAACTTGCAGCATAATATTAGAATGAAAACCTAAGATGCAAATGAGGAAGAGAGCTCTCCTTTTATAAGAAATGAGATGAAAATGGACCATTGAGATTAAGAGGCAAAAGACTTAATCAACGGTGGAGAAAAAAAGAAGCTTGATCCTTGTGCACAGATATCTTCCAATAGGAAAATAGGAGTTGACTTTAGTGTTCATATAAGACAAAAAGTATTTTTTCCTTTTTTATAAAATAAAAATAATGCTTTATTTGTGCAACATAGGATAAGAAGAAAAGTGGAGATTTTTTATTTAAATAAAATGGGAGGAAATTTTTTTTAATTAAATAAAGGCTTAGGATAAAGTGATTTTATTATTTAATTAAAAGAGATTTTTAATTAATTAAAAGGGAGCATGTTCTCTTAATTAAATAAAATTTTTATTTTTTTCTCTTTTAAATTAAATAAGGCTTAAACCTCTGGAGATATTGAATTGATTATGATTTGATCAAAGAAATTGATATAATTGATATTGTTGATATTTGAAAATATTGATTCAGGGATTTGATAAATTGCTAAATGAGGGCCCAAAGTCTAGGCAACCATTTTAGGGTGCATACACCACCAAGTTCTTTGTCCTAATCACAAGCATGTTACCTGACCATTCTCATGCCACAAACCCAGCTCCTGAGGGCCATTTCTTTTTAAAAAAAATAGGTTTTTATTTAAAACAATAAATGAAAACTTTTGTTTTTTAGATAAATAATTTTAATCTTTTAAGAGGAAAGTTTCTTAAAGTTGATTTAGGTTTAATGTTTACTGCCTTAGAGGCAAAGTAAGAGTTAATAATTGTAGATTAAAGAGCAATTGATAATAATTGTGAATTGTAAGAGCAATTGTGATAGTAACACTTGTTGAAAACTATAATTGATTTCTTTGAGCAATAAGAATACTGGTAGCTTGCTTTGGGGATGTTCTCTAATGCTTTATTCTTTGGATTTATGTTTTTGCTTCCATCATAAGTGGTATTGAAGTGGTTATTTTTGTAACGACTATGTTAGGATTGGTATTGGTTTTGTAGCATCAAATTCCAAAAGTTTTGAGTGCAAAGTTAAAGGTGGAGAAATTCAATGGAAAAAATAGCTTTGAGTCATGGAAGCTTAAGATGCATGACTTGTTAGTGTAGCAAGGATTGCATTAGGAATTAGTAGTAAATTTAAAGAAAATATGTTTAATGAGGACTCTAAAGATTTGGATATGAGAGTTCTTAGCGCAATTTGGTTTTGTTTGTTGGAGATGAGGTTCTTTTGAATATTGTTGGAGAGGAAACACCAATGATGAATATGTGTTCATGTTTGATGGGTTGACACCTTGGTTACATGGAGAATCACTAGCTATTTAGACTATGATAAGGAGTTCTTATTTTATGTTTGTGTTTACACTTCTTGGTTGTATGAAAGCACTGGATGATTAGTAGTTGGGTGCATTTGAGTTGTGGAGCTAGTTATTCTATAACTTGAATACTCCCAAACAACTTGATAGATTTTGTAGTTTTTTCTCATTCAAAAAAATATGGGTACATTCCTTGGTTTAGAGGATGGTTTGGTGTTGTGCCATGGTGGAATCTTGATTGTGCATTAAAGTTTTGGCATGACAAGTGTGTTGGTTCTTGACAATATATGAATATATGGGCCTAATGCCTCAACTCAAGGACTAGATGTCCCAACTAGTAGCTACTAAATCCAACTATCAAGAATTCATTTATTTGTCAGACTAGGGAAGTACACTTGAGATGGGGAAGCACTATATGTGCACTAAGAATCCTTAAAGCCACGCTAATCAAAATTTAATCAAAGAAATCCTAAACTAAATAATTCAAATGAATTGCATAAGAACTTGCTTATAGATTCCTATGGAAGAACTCAACTTAACTCATGTTGAAACAGAAGTTCTACAATTAACCAAGCTATAGTTGATACTCTGTGTTGGTTGTAGGAACAATCCTAGAGATGAGTTTCTATGACTGTAGGAACAAACCTTCACTGAATGAACAAAAACTAATAGAAATAGAGAATTAGTTAATCAACCAAATTAACCTACATAAAAGAAAAAAAAAAGTTTCTTCATCAAGTGGGCCCCCTTGAGTGAGTACTCCTGAATATAAACTATGAACTCACAAGATAAACATTCTTGATATTACTACCTGATCATATTGATTTGTGAAATAGTTCTTACTCATAAAATTCAATAGAAATTGATTACAATGCTCGACCAACCATTTCTAAGGGACTAATTAACAAGCATCTCAATCCCCTGGACTTAGGGAGAGTGCATTAATTGGAAAATAGAAACTTGGAACAACAAGAGCGGAATGGAGTCCACTTTGTTCAACCATTAGTTGAACTCAATCATCTCCTAAATCTACTATGTGATCACGCATGAGAATTAGTTAAGAAAGTAGATGTTTGCCTAACTTTCTTGAAGAAGTCTTCCTTGGAAAGGAAAAACTGGATTGAAATTAATAACCTTACTGACTGATTCCTTGTTTGCCTTGTTTGGATTGCTTCGAAGGACCTACTGAAACTTATCATTCTTTGAGTTAACAACTTCACCCAAGAAATAGTACCACACATACTTTTTCATGCTTTAATAATCAAACACAACAATCATCAAATCATTTCATAAAAATACATATATATTGCACTTATAAGGATAATAGATTTATCACATAGGTCATTATGATAGTAGGATTAATTATCAATAATCCATGATAAAAGTCTTAGAAAAATACCACACAACCATATAGTCCAAGGGTTTATATAGTAAAATAGAGTCTTAACTAAGCATAAAAACATCTAATAAAATAGGCATATACAAGATTCATCATTCCCTTGAACTTCAGTCCTTGATGGTCTCCCAATAGGTTCATTCGGGTTCACCATCTAAGCTATCAAGTTGAAATCACTAATTGTGGTATGCCCTATGGTCTTGAGAATTGGATTTTACAAGAATCCTTGATCCTTTTTCAGCTTCTCCCATCAAGAATTTTCTTTGTTGACATCATAATAGGCATTGCCTTCCCAATGTAGAATTGACCACCAAATAAGAGGTGGATGAAATGTTAAAGGAATCCATTTTCCCCTTTTTCTACGACCCAACTACAGGTATGTGGCCACTCTGTGGACCACTGCATGGAAGTTCTAAAGTGAACAAGGTTCTAACATCTTTAGGTTATCTGGTAATGCATTGTATCTCCAAGCCAAGTGCCAAAACACTATCTTAACTTGAGGTTCCATGTTTTCAAGTTTTTTATGAACTTGTTCCCTTAATGTTATCACCTTACCTAGCTTATTAGGGTTGTAAATCAACTTACTCCACCCATAGAAGATTATATCCAGGTCTTTAACCTAGCAATTTGTTCAACTTCCTCATATTCCTTACACAATTCCTCTCTAGCGTTTTAATTATGCACATAAGAAATGAATGTCTCCAAAAGAAAAAAAAAAAAAAGGGTTCCATTTAGAATCAAATGGAATAGCATAACTATGTAGGTACAAGTCAGATAGAAGATTCTTATGCTAGGATGTACTAGTCTGATAGGAAACTATAAAGTCATTAGGTGTAAGTAGGGATTAAGGGAGACCTAAAATTATTCTTGAAAATTTATAGGAAAGGTACACATCCTTTAGTTGTAGTGCATAGACTCATGGGGGTGGTCTACATTCCATAATTTGAGGTACACGAGTATTTACATTCTTTATTTTCTATTTCAATTTCACAATTTCCTCATCCTTCCGCCTGAGTTCTTCTTGTAATTGTTCATTTTCCTTCTACAATTCTTGTTCCATTTCTGTCATAAATTCTCACAGCTTTAATGTAACATAAGCCCATGATGATAATGTTGTTGTAAACATAGGTTTCTTAACAGGATGAGCTTCTTGTTCTTTATCCCTACTTATTTATTCTATGATTGCTAGTTTTTTAGTAGCTCTCGCAAGGTTTCCTAAGCCACTAGTAGTTTATGCTTCCATTGAGACTTCCTCTTCAACTTGTTCTATTTTTTCTTGCTCAACCTTACCATCCATTTCTTGATTTTATGACACAGTACCAAAGTGAATAGATGCTTCTTCAATGCTTTATATCTAAGTATCCTGAGTAGGATCACTTCTGGTTTCTTTAACACATGTAGAAGGAGTTTGAAATAGTATAAGAGGTATACTAGTATGTTCATTTGGTTCTTCTCCTATAGTATCATATAATTTTTCTTAGATTCAGTTGAGATATGGATGCGAGTAGTTTAAGTTTCTTTCTTATATATGTCATCTGTTAGATTAGGTGAAATACTAATCTCCCAAGAACACCTGCATGCATAACCCTGTCACATGGAAGAAGCAAAGTACAGAAGCAAGAAAAATCATGGAGGCCAAAAAGCCAGAGACATCTTATGGACATGCAAAGAGCAATCTCTATTATGATCCAATAAGTGAATTGTCTAAAAAGAATGTACAAAGGGTTCAACCATATAGGTGAACAATAAAACCCTAAAGCTATAAAGCAAAAAATAAAGCTAGGTTGCACATTATAATTAATAAATATATTAATTATAATGCACCTAAAAGAGAGCTTAAGTAAATAGAGTAATAAATGACTTAATTAATTAAACCAAAGTGATTTAATTAATAAGCATAAAGTATGATTACTCTAACACCCCCCCTTAAGCGTAGCTCAAGAGGGAAGCTAACCTAGCACAGCTACGAAAGCAGAAAATGGGTCCCGGCAACAAGGCCTGATCAGGTACCCAGTACAAGAAATAAACTAGATGAAGGAAACAAAGCCTCCAATCTAGGGAATGTCCCAAAGAAAGGAACAAGAAAGAGCATGAAGCATCTCCGAAGCATGAAGCTGCAAACACTGTCAGAAGAAACTGCTGGAACCCCCACTGAAGTGCATGACCAGGTAGAGAAGACAAAGTCTGAAGAGCTGATCAATCAAAGAGGTGACCTCCAAAATAGGAATGAATGAGTGTCTATATAGTAGATGAACCATCTCACCGAAATGCATAGGTGCCTAGCCACTGCATCCGCCTAGTACATAGGAACAAAAACTGAATACGTAGATCACTCAACCGAACCAAGGAAGCAATAGAGCCAACAGGTGAACCCCCCCATAATGCTGAACGGGGTGACAGGAACACTGAAATGCAATGCCAGAAACATCTGCAAGAAGAAGAAACAGGAACACCTATGTGCAAAAGAAGGTACAAGCACAGGATAAAGGGCGGTGTCATAGACACAGTCTACATGGGCTAATGTCATGGAAGGTACGCTCACTTGACAAGAGTGGATGCGCCTATAGTGGCAAATGCATCAGAATCCCCCCATGGCACTTTATAACTGAGTGCGTATACAAACAAACACATAGTGTTCAAGATCCCAGATATGCAAAAGTAGGCACTTTATCTCAGTGCGTTTACAGAAAAAAGAATGCAACAGAAGAGAAGCATACAATGCTCAAAAGACAGAAAGAAGAGTGAGCTATGAACTCAGAAGAAGAGATCCCCGGACCTGTAGAACCAAGCACACCACCAGAGGGCATAAACTGCATAACTCGGAGGAGTGAAAACCTGGAGTAGAATCTGGAAGAAATACCTCTGCCACTAAATAGCACACTGAACCAGCTTTCCGAAAATACCAAGTTTGCTGAAAACTGAGCCCGGATGTGAGAGATATAGTGTCCGGAATGCAAAAAGTACCCGTGACTTTGACTGGCAGAAAACCCCTGCAAACAGCAAAATCAAACAACCAAACTGAAAAAAACAGAAAGGTCTCGGAACCAGCTTTCCGTCGATATCTCGTTTGGCAAAAAATGCCATCGTATGCTCAAGTTACGGCAAAAACAGTGACAGGTGCTCTGGCAGGCACCTGAAAAAGAAAACCTCTGAATTCAACAGCCTGGTGCGAAAAATGGAAGAAGAATCTGGAAAAAAGCTCTTCGTATAAAACGACCGTCTCGGAATCATCTTTCCGATGATGTCTCGTTCGCCCACTAACTCCTCCGTATGAGCAAGTTATGCCAAAAAGAGCATCAGGTGCTCTAGGAAGGCAAAAAAGTAGTCCTGCCTTCGAAGGCATGGTACGAAAAACGAGGCAAAAAACTTGAAAAGAAACCTCCATAATTGCGTTCGTCTCGAAAAGAGCTTTCCGATGATATAAAAAACTCCCAAATACGCCTCCAGATGAAGAAGATATGGCAAAAAAAGCCCAATTACCCCTAAAAATAGAGCCCTAAAAAACATGCAAATTTTTGTTAAAAAAAATTAAAAAACATGTCCGCTGACGTCATGCTGACGTCAGCAGAAGGCCTGGGGGCTGAATCAGGAAACCCCTGGTCATGTGGGGGACCAGGGGCTGGTGCTGGTGCCGGCAGTGGGCGGGCCGGCGGAGCGGAGGGCGCGGGCGCGGGCGGCGGGGCCGGGAGCGGCGGAGGCTGCAGACTGGCGGAGCGGAGGGGGGCCGCGGCTCTGTGGTGGCCACTTGGCGGTGCGCTGGTGGCCGCTGGGCGGCCGCCCAAAACTAAATTTTTTTATTTTTTTTTTCAAAATCGCCGACTGTACTCGCCTCGGAGTGCGTGCCTTGGTATGCAAAAATTTTTTGCCTCAGATGCCACTGTGTCCAAAATGGACAAGTTTTATATGGATTTAGGGGTTCTTGGGCCTTCCGGACACAATGGTGGTGTCCGTTTTGGCCCAAGGTGAGCCAAATTTTGGCTCCCCCCCAGATCCACAAAAAATACTCCTGAAACCCTTGAAAACCGCCTGCTTCTGAAACACTTCAACAAAACACGAACAGCGAGCAGCAAGATGGCTCTGATACCATGTTAGATTAGGTGAAATACTAATCTCCCAAGAACACCTGCATGCATAACCCTATCACATGGAAGAAGCAAAGTACAGAAGCAAGAAAAATCATGGAGGCCAAAAAGCCAGAGACATCTTATGGACATGCAAAGAGCAATCTCTATTATGATCCAATAAGTGAATTGTCTAAAAAGAATGTACAAAGGGTTCAACCATATAGGTGAACAATAAAACCCTAAAGCTATAAAGCAAAAAATAAAGCTAGGTTGCACATTATAATTAATAAATATATTAATTATAATGCACCTAAAAAAGAGCTTAAGTAAATAGAGTAATAAATGACTTAATTAATTAAACCAAAGTGATTTAATTAATAAGCAAGGTTTCCTAAGCCACTAGTAGTTTATGCTTCCATTGAGACTTCCTCTTCAACTTGTTCTATTTTTTCTTGCTCAACCTTACCATCCATTTCTTGATTTTATGACACAGTACCAAAGTGAATAGATGCTTCTTCAATGCTTTATATCTAAGTATCCTGAGTAGGATCACTTCTGGTTTCTTTAACACATGTAGAAGGAGTTTGAAATAGTATAAGAGGTATACTAGTATGTTCATTTGGTTCTTCTCCTATAGTATCATATAATTTTTCTTAGATTCAGTTGAGATATGGATGCGAGTAGTTTAAGTTTCTTTCTTATATATGTCATCCCCTTGAATGCAATTTCTTTGTGCTTCCATCTTGAAGGTATGTCAGAGAGAGATTACAAATAGCTCACTAAACTATCTCGACTGAAAATACCAATGATAGAAGCATACAAGATTTTACTAACCAATATTATAACATGAATTACAAACTTAAAGAAAATTATGTGCATTAATAAAACATGGAATACCTTATCTTTTGTAAATTTCAAGTATTTCATTCTGTAAGGTGAGCCCATATAGAAAATATCATGCAAATTCACAAAACGATGTTTTTGTTCTCAAACATTAACATAATTCTTCACATGACCTGTCTTGAATATCCAAATGTTCTATACACTATGACAACCTTCAATATGATTGGATCTCCCTTCAAGCGGTTAGGCTTTTAAAGAAGGAACCACGCTCTTTTATAGATTTCACATAGACTCGTACATAGTTGGTCATAACTTTTGAACCCGACACTTTCTCCCCAATTGCTCCAGTGAGATTCTTCTAAATTTGTTTTTCACCAACATATCCAAAATTTAGCAAAATCCAATAGTGTATTTGTGAGATATGGTCCTCGTACCGAGATTGTATTTTCTGAGACAATCACACATTCACCATTAACAAACTACTCTCTTACATTTGCAACTTGGCTCTGATACCATGTTAAGGTTTTAGGATCATTGCAAAAGTAATAGCACTATTCGATTGTATGTGTTTTCCAAATGCATTGATCTCTTGTATATATACAAGGCAAAGACAAGAAGAGACATGTCCCTTCATGGGACATGTCTATTCATTAATCTAATTTATTAATTAACTATATAGTTATTATAAGAATAAATATAGATTAACTACATGTGTGTGTGTAGCATCGGCCAGATAAATAAAACTAACTATATGATTATTATGAGAAATGATTTATTACACACACACACATATAATGTAGCATATTAATATATAAAATAATAGAAATTATTATATATATTAATATATATATGTATATGTAATAAATCATTTCTCATAATAATCATATAGTTAGTTTTATTTATCTAACCGATGCTACACACACACACACACACACACACACACACACACACATATAATCTTAAATTGTAAGCACTTGTGTCCTCTACAATTTAACGATTGTTTAGCATTCTCCTTAGTGTATTTTTTTTTTTGATGGGTAATAGGCCGAAGCCAAGATCAACATGGGGCTCAAGAAGACTTGAACCCAAGACCTCCCAAATGAGAGGCTCGCAACTTACCGTTGCATCGTGGGGTGTTCCCCCTCAGTGTATTTTCATTATAACACTTTATTATTATATTTAATTCATATCTAATTCAATTTTATCATTTTCCCTCTCTCATCGGTGTAAAATTTGAGGTAGGAGTTAATCTCTATGTATCCTCCTCTACTTTTCCCTCTCTAACTTGTGCAAAAATTAAGGTAGGATCCAATTTCTATGCATCCTCCTCTATTTTTCCTCCAATCACAAAATTCATTTCCATCTTGGGTCCTATCTTGGTAATTTCAAGATTTGGATACGTTTATGATCAATTTTCCCACTTATCTTTTTGATTCTTCTTGAACCACTTAACACCTCTTGAACCCCGCAATCTTATCCTGAAATTAACACCATCTAGATATAGGTCGAACCATGTTTGACCTATATTGGTATAGGTTGATGCAAGGTGTTTTCAATTTTCCTTCTTAGTTCATATTTTTATCATTTGTAAAATGGTTTGATTTGTTATTAAAGATATTGTTCACCTTCCCTCTACACAACAAAGTCCTCTATAATGTTAACACTACTCTTTGTTTCAAATACAAGTGTCAAAATTGTGAATGAAGTACTAAAGATAACATTAATTAGTGATTAAAGCCTCCCAAGAAAAAGAATCTTTGGAGCAAACCACATGTTTGACCTAGTCCAAGAGCAATCTAAATTTCTTGTGTCACACCAATCCTATTTGTTTGATTCCAATAATTAATTGCAATATACAATGAAATCATCAACAACTACAACAAATTAAAAGTTAATTCTTCTAACTTCTTTTAATGTATGATTTGAATTTATTGTTACAATTTGATTGAACTTATTATTTTCGTAATCAATTATATCCATATAATATTTTAATTCAGCACACAAAACTACTAGCCAAAGAAAACAACTAGAATTATCAATTGCTTAATCGAAGAATCATTTATATTTGTAGAATGCATGTATATAAAATATATAAGACTGAAACTAGTAATTAGAATGCATCTATAAATAGAAGTATACAACATTAAAACTTATTCAATTTGACTCTCTCTCTCTCTCTCTCTCTCTCTCTCTCTCTCTCTCTATATATATATATATATATATACAAAAAAAAAAAAAGATTTATTCAATTTGACAATTTTTTTTTTCTATATAAACATATAAGACTAAAAGTTTGCTTTTTATATATAATGCATGTGTATATATTGAAGTATATAAAATTAAAACTTAAAGTTATGTCCAAGGGGTTTAGGTTAGTTGGTTGAAGCAATGAGTTCTCATTATGGAGACCCTAGTTCAAATCCCAAGAAGGACATCTTTGTGGAATTTTAAGTTGTGACTATTGGTCTTCCAATTGTTGTTTTTAGTGTGGTTTCTTGTAAGGAGCTCATAAACTTGTAAAACTATCTAGTGTGGTGGTTGTCTCTTGCTGTTGATCGAATGAGGACAAAGTTTGTAAACTATCTATAATATTAAAAAAAAAACTTAAAGTTAAAATGTGTCTATACATATAAATAAATAACATTAAACTTATTCAATTGAACAATATTTTCTTCCATGCATCACAGAAACATATACATATGTATATAAAACTAAACTTAGAGTTAAACTGCATCTATATCTAAAACTAAATAACATTAAAACTTATTGAATTTAACAATATTTTCTTCCATGCATCACAAAAGCATATACGTGTATATATTAAAGTATATAAAACTAAAACTTAGAATTAAAATACATCTATATATAAATAACATTAAAACTTATTCAATTGGACAATATTTTCCTCCATGCATCACAGAAGCATATCTCATACAACTATTGCATAAAGCATTCTGTAGAAATCGTTTTCCTGCAGCAGAGGATTCAGTAGAATTTCCAATTAATTTTGATTCTTGGGGGAGGGTGAAAGAAACAGCATGTCTGGTAAAGATTCAGACTCGGAGAGATCAGAGGAATCAACATTGAATACTGAATGTCTGGCAAGGAAAAGAAAAGAAGAAATTGAATTTACAGGATGGAAACCCACATTAGAGCAGTTGAGAATTTTGGAATGGCACTACCAACAAGGCCATTACTCTCTTTCTCTGATTTTCAATCAACTAAAAGTTTATGGACATATAAAGCACAAGAACATTGGCCGTTGGTTTGGTAAGTTAACATACATTTCATGCCCATTTTTGTTTCAATCAGTAGTGCAACAGGAAAAGATTCACTATGTATTTTTATCTTAATCAGAATGATTCAGAACATATCAGAATGTTTTTATGTTTCTGCTGTTGCATGTGCAGCCTGGAGACGCCATGCTGCAGAACATGCCCCTGTTCCTCTGACTCTGCATTCAATTCCACAGGTAAACAAACATCAAACATAACTCATGCATTCTCTTATATAAAATTAACTTGGGATTGGAGGGGTGATATTAGTTTGTTACATCTATGATTTATCAGGAGGACATGGGCCTGCAAATGTCAATGTCCAGTAATTGCTCAAACAAAACCGTGGAGGAATGCTCAAGTCATCAAAGAAGCTCTGAAGTAGTTTAATCATAGTCTTGCTAGGGCTTGCAGATCTGAATTTTCTTCATAGAAATTGGGATTTCTCGTTGGGTTTTGGCGGTTCTTTTCAAAGGCTAAGCAACTTGTTTTAAAGCTATGAAGGAAGCTTTGGGCACCATCTTTATGTAGATTTGTCATCTCTTAACTCGTACTATTTTGATTGATCTGGACAATATTTATTTTCAGGTGGCCTGTGACTATATTTTAGGTTAAGAAAAAGAGACCTGTACTCAATCATGTTTGAATTCCAGAGCAATAAATTGGAGGTTATTCAATAGACTCAGCTGGAAGTTATTCAATAAAGGCGGTTTAATTAGGGCCTGCAACTCTGGGTTTTCTTCATGCCAATTGGGACGCTTCTTTTCTCCTCTTGTTGGGTTTTGGTGGTTCTGGTTCCTGTTTTAAAGCTATGATGGAAGCTTTAGCCCCCATCTTTATGTAGACTTGTCATCTTTTAGCTGGTATTATTTTGATTGATTTGGAAAATATTTATTTTCAGGTGGTCTGTCATTATATTTTAGAGTCAAGAAAAATGGAGTTGAATTCAATTATATTTTTATTACAGACGGTTTTGAAAGAATTTGGAAATCTTATACATCAAGATTACTTAATTATATATTTTATTACAGAACTATGCATTGAAAGAATTCTAAACTCTTTTACATCAAGATTTACCCAATCATATGATTTCATACAGAATTTTGAATTGAAAGAGGGGTTTGAAAGAACCCTTAAATTTTATACATCAAGATTTATTTAACCGCATGTTTTAATTACAGAACTGTGAATTGAAAGATGGTTTTGAAAGAATCTTGAAATCTTTTACGTCAAGATTTACTCAATCATATGATTCCATTACAGAACTATGAATTGAAAAAGGGTTTTAAAAGAACCCTGAAATCTTGATTCATTACAAAGCTCTGAATTGAAAGAGGGTTTTTAAAGGACCCTTAAATCTTATACATCAAAATTTACTTAATCATATGTTTTAATTATAAAACTATGAATTGAAAAGAGGGTTTTGAAAGAACACTAAAATCTTTATCCTTAAATCTTATATGTCAAGATTTACTTAATCATATGTTTTAATTACAGAACTATGAATGGAAAGAAGGCTTTGAAAGAACACTGAAATCTTTTACATCAAGATTTATTCAATCATATGATTTCATTGCAAAGCTGTAAATTGAAAGAGGTTTTTAAAAGATCCCTGAAATCTTATGGATCAAGATTTACTTAATCATATGTTTTTCTTACAGAGCTATGAATTGAAAGAGGGTTTTGAAATAATCTTGAAATCTTTTACATCAAAACTGACTCAATCATATGATTTTCTTACAGGACTACTATTTGAAAGAGTGTTTTGAAGGAATTCAGAAACCTTATATATCAAGCTTTACTAAATCACATGTTTTCTTTCAAAGCTATGAATTGAAAGAGGGTTTTGAAAGAACCCTACAATCTTTTTTATCAGGATTTAGTCAATGCCGCGATTTTATTACAAAGTTATAAATTGAAGAGGGTTTGGAAAGAATCCTTAAATCTTATACATCAAGATTTACTTAATCACATGTTTTAATTACAGAGTTATGGATTGAAAGATGGTTTTGAAAGAGCCTTGGAATCTTTTATCAATATTTACTCAATCATATAATTTTATTAGAGCTATGAATTGAAAATTAATTATATGTTTTTCTTATAGAACGATGAATTGAAAGAAGGTTTTAAAAGAATTCCGAAATCTTTTACATCAAGATTTACTCAGTTATACATTTTCATTAGAGAATTATGAATTGAAAGAAGGTTTCGAAAGAACCCTAAAGTCTTATACATCGAAATTTACTCAATCATATTGTACTTGCAGATGGTTAATGCTTACATTTATCTTGATGTTAATTTCTTTTTAGATAAATAGTCTTTAATGGAAATGAACACAGTAATCAAGAAATGTGCCCGCCCATGGGAGTTTTTCCAAGAATTTGAAAGAATGTGCAGACTCATTTCTCATACAAAGGCATTGAATATATTTGAATCCCCTGTACATCTCGCAAATCTTGGCATTGCTATATTAGGAAATCTTTTGTTGCTTGGTACTAATTATTCCAGTGGGCAACCATCAAGACATTTATAATTACAAATAAAAATGAAAATTCTGTCTGAACACAAATTAAAATTATCAATGCGGATTAGTAGTCTCTTGTATTAAATTAATTTTCTCTTTGAAATACTGTCGTATGAGTCCAGAAATGGAGTCTTGGAATGAGTTATAAGAAAAAGTTCATAAGTGGGCCGTGATAGCCACAGACGCCCTTTGTATCTATTTGAGTTTATCTGTTCAAACGTTAGTATGATCTGAATAATGGGCAGGCAGTGTTTTGCATCTCTGTTCATACTATAATGACTGTATCTCCTTGAATGGATTGATTGAATAAATCTCTGTTTTACAAAAGGAAAGGACGTGGAGATTTACTTCAATAAGTCTTATAAAAGTTTCTCACAGTTTTTATAATTTACATCTATATGCTATGTAGGTATGTTTTCTTGGATTTTGTCTCTTTTATTCATGAAATATGAGTGACTTAAAGAATCTTGATTGCAATATTACAATTCGACTTATTTCTATTTATCAATAAATCGATGAGTTAAAGGGGTTCTCTAATGAATGGTTCATAAGACAGATCACTTACTAAAAGTTTGTAAAAAGGATAGCAAACTAAGTGAACTTAACGTTAAAAGAAACTTCACGATTAAACGCACTTGAATTTAAGTAGTACCTTATCCCTATCATGAGTTTGAACACATCCAACAATCATAGCATTCCACAAAATGTCATCTCTCTCTGACATTTTGTCAAACAATTGCTGTGCATCATCAAAACTTCCGCATTTAGCATATATGTCTAGAAGTGCAATTCCCACAGAAACATTCCCACTAAAGTTGTTTTTAATTATGCAACCATGAACCACCATGCCTTGTTGCAGAGCTACCAAATGGGCACAAGCTGGAAGGACATTCATCAGCGTGACAGGATCAAGGATAACGCTTGCTATTCTCGTCTCATTAAAAATCCTGTCAGCTTCACTGGCAAACACATTCTGTCTGTAACCTGAAATCATTGCAGTCCATGAGATTCATTTCCATGAGACATTTTGTCAAACACAAGGCGTGCTTCATCCATACAACCACATTCAGCATACATGCCTACAAGAGCATCCAACACAACTCCATTTCTAGCAATCCAATAATGAATCTCCTTTCCCCCTTGTATATCCAATAGCTCGGCACATGCCTTTAGGAGAAATGCATAAGTGAGATTATCTGGGTATACCCGTGAACTCCGCATTTTAGAAAACAGTACAAGGGCTTGTTCAGATTCCCCATTGTTGGCATAACCTCTGATTATGGCATTCCACGAAAAAAGATTGCGTCTCTTCATATTATCAAAAACAAGGCATGCATTATATCAAACACAGAACATGGCATACATGTTCACTGGTTTCGTTGCTAAGAAGGTGTCTTGATAACATTCAGAAATGAGTATTTGGGCATGGAGTTTCTTACCTTGTGAGAGTGTCTTTGTGTCCTGTAGAGGCAGAGCATATGTATCAGAGTCGGGAGAAATGCCCTGTTGGGTTACAGTGTACAAAACCTCGGAAGTGTTGATGTCCTTAGAGCCAGTGATAATATGTTTGTTGAATAGTGAATAGTATTTTGTTCTCAGAGTATAGAATGCTCTTAATCTGCGAAAGTAGATAATAGAGCTGATCATGCTATTGCTGGTCTATGTTGCATTCCATATCCCAGAATCATGAAAATGCCTTAAGTGAGCAAACAATATAAAAGAACAGTGTTAGTAGAGTATTGAAGAATGTATCCGCAACTCTAATATTTTAAAAAATAACACAAAAAGAAACCCTAAAAATGTCATCAAATGACTGGTAGGAACAACCTTCTTGCATATTGAAAGTCCTCTGAACTTATCAGGAAAAAGAGAGCTAAAAAGGTAAAAAATTTATCATGAGGACATCCTATAAGTTAAAAGGATTATTTCTTTACTGTGCCATGCTTTCAAACTGTCCTCAAGAAAACTAACAAGTAGAGAATGAAGTCCGAAACAATCCTTCTTTACCTATGATGGTTTTTGCAGGCCAGGAAAATCACTGGTACACCTTTTTCTTTTTCTTTCTGGGCTTTCTTCAATAAACTACATTTCATCTACAATCATTTGATCTGCTGCCAACAGAACCATAAATTGGATTTGCCACCTCAAACTGTAAAACTGATTTTACATTGCATTTTGTTTCTAATAAGCATCACCAGTAGTCTCCGGAAACACAAATCCAATTATCAAACTGTAGCCTCCAATTTGTCCTTTTCAATCATCAAACTTGCTACAAAATTTGATGTCTGCTAATTCAAACTGCAAACATGGTTTTTGTTTACAGAACAAATTTGTTTCCTGCTGACATTACCAGTAAAGCACGTTCTTAAAATGATGATCATGAAACCAATTTGTATCTCGAGGAATTCTTCCTTATCAATCTAGAAATGAGCTTGGTTGCAATATGGCAGTCACCAAAAATGTAAGATTATTTGTTGTTTTGATTGGAGTTGAAGAACAACTGTTAATAAGTCCACAATGCCACCTTTTCACTGTGGTTGCAAGCATATCTCTCTTATACTCCAAAACATCGTGCATAACAATGTTTGTCTTAGGCACATACTCCACTTGCTTCGTCTGCCCAGTGCAGCTCTCCACCAAGAAAAGCGTGAACACTGTTCCTGATCTCAATCCAACTGCTACCTGGGAATTTTTTCACACCTTTCTTTTAGAATTGTTCTAATTTTAGCTACACCATACCATTGTCCAGCTGCAGCATAAGTACTTGAAAGCAACACAAGTTTCCTTCATTTGTAGGGATTATCTCGAAAAGCTGTCTTGAAACATGCTCTGCCAGCTCAATATTGCAGTGAATTCTGCAGCCACCAAGCAAGGCTTCCAAAACATTATTATCAGGCTGCAATGGCATCTTTTTCATAAGGCTTTCTGCCTCTTCAAAATGCCCGGCTCCGCCGAGAAGATCAACCATGCAAGCATAGTGTTCCATCCTTCGGGGGAAGACAATAATCTTGATTCATGCTATCAAAATACTGCCTACCCTTGTCCAGCAATCTCGCATGTCTACAAGCAGACAAAACTGCTGTAAATGTGACATGATCCGGTTTCACGCTTGCCTGTTGCATTTATGAAAATAAATTGAGAGCATTTTAAACACATCCTACAATCGTAGCATTCCACAAAACGACATAATCTCTCTCTGACGTTTTGTCAAACAATTGCCGTGCATCTTCAATCCGCATTTAGCATGCATATCTAGAAGTGCAGTTCCCACAGAAACATTCCTACTAAAATTGTTTTTGATTATGCAACCACGCACCACCTTGCCTTGTTGCAGAGCTGCCAAATGGGCACACGCTGGAAGGGCAACTACAAGAGCGTGACTGAATCGAGGACAACGCCTGCCATTCTCATCTCATATAAAAAATTACAAGAGCTTGTTCAGATTCAGCATTACTAGCATAACCTCTAATCATGGCATTCCACAAAAACACATTGCGCCTCTTTGTATTATCAAACACCGAACATGGCATGCATGTTCACTGGTTTCGTTGCTAAAAAATTGTCTTGATACCATCCGGACTTGAGCATTTGGGTATGGATTTTCTTACCTTGTGAGAGTGTCCTTATGTCCTGTATCAGAGCCGACAGGAATGCACCATTGCACTGTTGTGTTAAAGCGTGAAGAACCTCCGTCGAAGGGTTGATGTCCTTAGAGACAGTGATAATATGTTTGTTGAATTGTGAATGGCATTTTGGCATGAGAATATGGTATACTGTTAACCTGCGAAAGTGGATAATAGAGTTGATCATTGCTATCGTCGGTTTGTGTTACCTGGAATGAGTTCACAAATTTTCAATACTATAAATATGTTAAGATTGCGCAGGTAATAATTGATGTTTTTTATTGAAAGAAGCCAAGTATAATTATTTTTTGTTTTGTTTTTCAAACTGTTGTAATGTTTTTGACATATACAAGGTTGAAACATCAGTCTCAAGTTAGTTCCTGTTTTAGGTAGTCATTATTGTTTCAGAGAGTAATATTGGGATATTGGGATAGGTGATCTGTTTTTAAGGTCTAATGTTTCATCTGGTGAGCAAGATGCAATGAGGGTTAAGTATTATATTTATTCTAATGAGAGATGGGTTCTTGTAAACCACTTCTCATGAAACTTAGGTCAATAAGTTTGAATCAAAAACTATAAATTTGAATCCTAATCACAATATTACAATTTGACTTGTTGTGGAAAATATCTTCTACTTATCAATTGATGAGCTAAAGTGGCTCTATAATGAATGGTTCATAAGGCACACCACTTATTGAAGGTTTTGCAAATGAGGTAGCAAGCTAAGTGGACTTAACCTTGGAGGAATCTTCATGGTTAAGCACACTTGAGTTGGGTTACTACTAGGATGGCAACCTCTCGAGAAGACCCAATACTTCACCTTTGTGAGCATCACCTAGATGTAATGAGTGCTAAGTATTCCATTCATTCTCATGAGAGATAGGTTCTTGTGAGCCACTACTCATGAAACATGCGTCAATGAGTTTGACTAAAAAACTACACAATTTAATCATGACAAAAATATCACAATTTGACTTACTGGAAAATACCTCCTACTTATCAATATTTATTTATTTAAGATTTTTTTGAAAAATATCTCCATCATTTGAACTAGGATTAGTAAAGTCCTTGTAATTATAGAGATGCTTAATATGTGTATTTCATTCTTTTCACATTTTACACTCAGTTTCTTAGCTTAGCCCAATAACTAGTTTCATTATGCAAGTCAATAACACTATAACTTATTTTAACAATATTTGTTTATTAAGGTTTAGAGTTTTGTAAAAATGGTTTTCATCTTTTGAATCTGGATTAATAAAGTATTTGTAATTATACGTGTGAGTAATGCATAGTCAATTATTTTCTCACTCATTTTATACTTAATTTAACATTTATTTACAATAAGTTTGATGTTGACTAGAATTGTAACCCCATTGTTAGCATAGGTTTTTATTTTATTATATATTTTTTCTTACACTTGAACATTTAAACTTTCTTAGGTTAATAAGAATGGGTAGTTAATTTAGGTGGAGTGGAGCGTTAGTATCTTCCACATGAGTTCCTTTTTCCTCTTTTGAGAGATTTTGAAGTTATATTTGATACCCCTCTCTCTCTCTCTCTCTCTCTCTCTCTCTCTCTCTCTCTCACACACACACACACACACACACACACACACACACACACACAGCCTATAAATACTCACTCACCTAGTTTGTATTGTTATGTAATCATTTAGCTAAAAAACAATTATTTTTGCATCCTTAAATAAAATAGAATTATTCATTCATATTCATCTTGTCTATTTTCTTGCTTTTAGTTTTATTGATCTTGGGTGGCTATCCCCATAACCCAAACTTTATTATGGTATCAAAGTAAGTGGATGCATATGGCTAGTCATTTGGAGGATTAAAGATTAGAGATCAAAGCTACTCTTGGAAAATTGAGTATGTGTGTAATGCCCTGCCAGGGAACCTAGTTGTTGCATTTTCATTCTTAGCTTAGATTTCAATTCTTGCATGGTAGAATAGTTTTGATTTCATATCTTAGTTGGAATCTTGCATTTTCATTCTTAGTTAGCTTGCATTTCATTGCTTATAAAAACAAAATCAAAATTATCTTCCATCATATTGCTTGTGCACTATCATCTTCACAGATCTTGCACTTGCGCATCATTGTGAGATTTGGGGCAAGTTCCTCATACTTATTTCCAAACCCCTCATTTTGCATCTTATAGTCTTTACATTAGATTGTATTCCATTGTGTTGGGAGAGCATACCCACAATAATCTTGAAGAGAAAATCAAAGAAGGTTATTGGGTGTCCTTGTTTTAGCTCATTGAGGTTGTAGTGAAAGTTACTTATTTTGTTGCATTTGAAATAAATAACATCTAATGTGATTTTGTTTGGTGTTTTGACATTTTTCATTTGTAGCAAGTAGATCCATATTTTTACTCCATGCAAGAGGTAAGGGTAAATTTGAAGGAAAATCACCTTTAAAATGTTTTTCTTGCAATAAATTTGGTCACTTTGCATCTATATGTCCTACAAGGGTCTCTAAATACAAACCTAATCTCATTAGGCCAGATTTCTATGATGAGGGATGCTATTATTCTAGTGAAGGTGATTTCGATGATGATTCAATAGTAGATGAGATTGGGTTTGAAGCTATAAAGGATAATGAACCTATTCATGAATAAAAATCCTTAGTATCACATGTTGAAAAGAAACCTGAATGGATCATTGATAGTGGATGCTCACATCACATGACTAGTGATAAAGATAGGTTTGTTCAACTAAAGATGCATGATGGTGGAGTTTTCAGATTTGGTGATGATACTCCCAAATTAATTGTTGGAGTAGGATATATTTCTATGGATGGAAAAAATAACACTGATAATGTATTTCTTATTGATGGACTTAAGCATAACATGTTGAGTGTTGGATAACTTATGGATAAAGGTTATCAGTTATAGTTCAGTAATGGAGCATACACTATCAAAGGACAAAAGGGAAACTTGATTGCATGGGGGGGTCTTGATTACTCCATCCATCCATGCATCTTGTTTTTTATCTCTCTTTTTGGGGGAGGGTTTTTCCCATGAGGTTTTCCCTCTTTCTCCTCTTTATGAGAGATTCCATTGCATATCTTTTTCACTTTCATATTGTACATGGGTACCTAACATGGCCTCGTAGCCGGGACCCATCTTGTATTGTCATCTAGCATTGTGAGCTTAAGTGCATTCCCCTAAGTTGCACTTAAGGGGGGGTGTTGGTGTAATTAAGTATTCACTAATTACACTTTACTTAAGTTTACTTAGGATAATGCATTTTCATATTAGTTGTCATTGAGACACCTAGGAGTTTGCATTTCATTTTAGCACATGGTGTAGGAGAATTTCCACTTTTGTGTGAGATCCACCTTTAGTGTTCTTATCACATTATCATCCTCTCATTGTTGCAAATGTTGCACATACTTTGATGTACAATGGAGGATGATCCACCTTTGGTGGACATGTGATTACACCTTGTCTAGTTGATAAGTTATCATTTGCATCTCTCCTAGTTATCATACATTGCCTATATATTCAGGCACATCTACATTGTATTCAATTCAATTGATTTTGTATCTTTTTCATTATTGATCATTATTGAATCATTCAATTAATCATATCATATTTGTCTCTGTTGTGCTATCAATTGAGCTTCCAAATCTTGGCATTTTCATTCTTTGCCTTAGGAAAATTCTTACATGGTATCAAAGCAATATCAAAATTCTTACAAATAATTTCTCCTTGACATAATGGTTTTGTGCTTGGAAGACAAATTCTGGATTCAATTATTAAGTTCCATGAAACTATCCACTCTCTGAATAGTTCTAAAAGTCTAGGCTTTTTCCTCAAGATGGAATTTTCCAAAGCCTATGATAGGGTTGATTGGAAATTTCTCTACAGGATGTTAAAATCCTTTGGATTTGATGTTGGGCTTATCCATCTTATTTTGCAACTAATATCTACTACCTTAGCAACAATTATTGTCAATGGGGCTTCTCATTTTTTAAGCCCTCTAGGGGTCTCAGGCAGGGCGATCCTATTTCCCCTTGTCTGTTTTCCATAATGACTGAGAGTCTGGGGAGATTTTTTCAGAAGCTTGTTCTTAATGGTAAAATTCAAGGAATTAAGCCCTCTTATGCAAACCTTACCTATTCTCATGAGCAGTTTGTTGATGGCACCATTCTTATGGGGTCCTCCTCAATCAAAGAAGCCAAGAATATCAAGGGAGCTCTCAATTCCTATACTCGGGCTACTGGTCAGTTGATCAATTGGAATAAAAGCTCTTTATTTTTAATTAACACTCCTAGGGAAAGACAAAGGAAGATATCCAAAATCATTGGTTGTACTATAAGGAAATTCCCTTCCTCCTATCTTGGTCTTCCCTTAGGCTTGAAACCACCTGAATCCTTCTGGACTGATCTTATTGACAGGTTTAATTAAAAACTTGTTGGGCAGAAGGGAGCCCTCCTTAGCCAAGTTGGTAAAGTGCAACTTTTGATAGTTGTGCTTCAGAATTTTCCTATTTACGCTATGATTCTTTTTAAGATACCCTTAAAATATGTGGAGAGCTTAGAGAGGATCCATAAAAAATTTCTATGGTCAGGAGTTGAAGAGAAAAAAATATTGGCCTTGGTTGCCTGGGACAGTGTGTGTAGGCCAAAGAAATGGGGAGGCCTGGGTGTCAAGTCTATTAAATCTGTGAACAAAGCTCTACTTGTGAAACAAGTGTGGAGAACCTATGGAGAGGAGAAGGAATAGAATAAGATATGGAAGCTCAAGTATGTCTATTCCTACAATTCTTTAGCTGATTTTTTTGCTATTACTATCCCTATCAAAGGCTCCTTTATTTGGAATTGTGTCTAGCAAGCTAAGGAGTTGGCTGCCAAGGGCTGTAAATGGATCCTGGGGAATGGTAACCATATTCAGTTCTAGGAGGATAAATTAATGGATAGACCTTTGGGTGATATTATTCCTTTTAATCATTTTTTTGAAAGGACTAAATTGTGCTATGTTTCCCTAGTTTGTGACTACTGACATAGTCAAGATTGGATTAACTTATCTGAGATTGACATCTCCCTTGGTCCTATAATGAGTTCTCTTCAAGCCTGGTTTATAAGAGTGGATTTTGAAGATTCTTTGGTGTGGGTGGCTTCTTCTTTAGGAAATTATTTTGTTACTTTAGGTTTTTCTTTGGTAAACCCCATTAATGAAAGACCCCCTTTTGGGGCTCATGCTTGGGTTAAGCATTTGATTCCTAAGATTAACATCTTCTATTGGCTTTTCCTTCAAAATAAAATTTTAACTGTTGAAAACCTTTGTAAAAGAGGTTTTATAATGCTTAATAGATGTTATTTATGCAAGGATAATGAAGAAATTGTGTATCATCTCATATTTGGCTGCCCTTTTTTCTTGGGAGGTCTAGTCAAAGCTCCTTCAGAAATGGAATCTTTGTTGGATTTAACCTGGTTCTTTGCTGGACTTCTTCACTCAATGGTCTTCAACTGAGATCTTTATGGACAAGTATTTCTAAATCTTGATTGCTCCCCATGTTATTTGGAATATTTGGAAAGAATGCAATGATAAAATCTTTAGGGAGAAGTATTCCTCACCTTTTGTGGTTTCTGAGAAAGGTTATAGAGGTCTAAAGGAAAAAAATTATGTTTTCTGAATTCTAAATCTCTTACTTTTCAGGATCTTGATCACATTATTTCTATGGGGTGGATATTTGAGGGTTGGAAATGTTCTAAAAAGAGTAAGAGAGATGGTATGGTCTAGTTTTCTCCTCTACAGGGTTGGGTTAAAGTGAACTTTGACAGTGCAGCAAAGGGGAACCTGGGTCAAGCTGGCAGTGGTGCATTGTGCAAGATCACAATGGAAATTGTCTTATGGTCATTTCTTTCCCTTTGGGTTTCCGAACTCATCATTTTGCGAAGGCCATGGGAGCTCTCCAATCTCTCAAATTATTAGTTGATCTCTGGTATAGGAATGTGTAGATCGAGGGTGACTCTAACAACATCATTGAATGTTTAAAATAGGAGTTTCAGGCTTTATGGTCGATTAATCACATCATTATGGAGGTCATCACTATAATTAATTCTTGTGATAATCATTATATTTTGCACATGTATAGACAAGGCAACGTGGAGGCAAATGCCTTTGACAACTTGGGTGTCAAATCACCAGAAATAATTATTCGACAAGGGGTAAAGGATCTTAATGAGGATTTATTATCCACTTTACGGTTTGATAAGACAAACTATAAAGAGGGAGTGATTTTAAGTAATCATGGTAATGACACATAAGCACTCTAGGTACATCAATGGATTATTTAATCATCCAAAAAGATATGAAATGTTGAAGGCGATTAATTGGAAACACAGATTGTGGGTGATTATCTTAGCTTGGCTCTTTCACTTTTTTTTATTCAAGCTTTTCATTCTCTTCTCAAAGCTGAGAAAATTACCATGGGAGGTGAGTTGAAGCGCGATGAGCCACCCAACTGTGAAAAATGGAAGAAGGAATCGAAGGTCTAAAACAACTGAAGGAGTGGGGCATTTCACCTTATCTTGAGAGAATCCACAGCTTCGATATGGATATCACCAGATAGTTTGTGGAGGGTTGGAAGGAGGATTTTGTGCTTTATGTGATAAGAAGATTGTTCTTAATGAAGAGTTCATAGCATGGATTATGGGCATGTAGCATAGAGGTATGAATTTCTTTACGGATAGGAAATTTTCCAAAAGGGCTATGAAAATTTTCCCTAAAGAAGATGTAGAGCGCAATAAACTTGCTAAAAGTTCTTCTGGTTTCTTTGATGTTGACCATATTAAACTCATTTGGAGGAAGGTTCTCTTTTCCCTAATGGAATACATTACGATTGATGGTCGCTATACAAGGGCTCACAACTGTCATTTTGTTCTTTTGAACCATTTTAGGCACAAGATGCATGTCTCTTTTCTGCACTATCTTCTTTGTTCTCTTAGTCACAACATTATAGACCATCAGAAGAAAGCCCATACGTCAATGCTTCACGAAAGGCCCATCTACCTCATTTATGAGAACGTGCCTAACAAATCTCTTGTTGTGGTCCATAAGTCTGTGGATGTTAAGAAATAGATAGGGGAAAGGTGTTTGGAGGAGTTGGGGTTGAGTTCTCTTATTGCCCTTAAGATGTCTACGTCTTCCTTGGAGATGAAAAAGTATGATGAAAAGAAAGATATAGATACCAAGGAAGATGATGTTGAAGATGAGGAAGTTTGATGCAAGAGCATCTCGAGTCCTTGGCAATCCTGTGTCACCAAAAACATGTTTGTGTTTTCCTGTGTTTCTCGGTTCCTTCTTTGACTGAGTTGGTTCAGTGTTGCTTGGTTTCCTTTGCTTATCGGTATTGGTCGGTTATCTCTATGGCGCTCGGTGAATTTCCCTAGCACTCGGTGATGCTTGTCTGGCCCTCGGTTATCCTTGCTTACCAAGTTGTTTGATTTGGATTTCTGTTGAGGCCGACTTGTGTAATTAATTTTGGTCACGGATTTAATGCTGGTATCTATAATTGGGAAGCATGTGGACCTAGATCTGGTCGTCTCTTCTATTGCTGATGGATTTGAAGGCCGACTTGATTCGGTAGCCTCTTATATAAATGTAGTTGTTTGGTTAGAGTTTAGGGAGGAAGTTTTGATAGAAGATAGAAGCTAGAAGAATAGAGATTATTGGTAGATCCTCACATGTTGGAGGACTTCTGTACTTGATTGTAATATCTGGCCTAAACCAAGAAGGCCTTATAGCCTGGCATGTATGAATCAAATTGAAGTTAATATATGAAAGATATCTGCATTCTCTCTCTCACTTGTGTGTTTGTGGCTTCCGCGTGTGATCTCTGCAAGGTGGACCTGGTTAGGGTGTGCCTTTGCCCCTCCCCCATCTACCCTTGCGTCAAAGTTCCTATTAATTTCCCTTCATTTACCCTTGTCAAGTATACTGACGATGAGGGGGAGGATATGGAGACTAAAGGGGATGAAGAAGAGGAGGAGAAAAATCATTCTGCTGATAAACGGGATATGGGTATTTCTGGTAAGATATGGGTATTTTTGGTAATGCTAGCAATGTGGTTTTAGTTAAGGAGCAGTCCATTGAGTTTTGTGGGATGGATCAGGTTCTCCCTGTAAAGGATGATGAGTCTACTAAAGGTAAGAAGAGAAATCCCTCTATGCCAATGAAGGAGAAAAGCCCTCGCTTTGAGGATTCAAAGAAAAAGAAGAAGGGTTTTGAGGAGGAGAAGGTCCCTATTCTGGTAGATTATGCTAGCTCGGAGGACCATGATGTGCCTATTTCTTTTGATGAGTCTATGGAGTCGATTAAGGCTTCCAAAGGTGAGAAAGATCCCAAGTAGATACTGACCCCAATGAGGCTAATGTGAAGCTCCTTTTGGAGGATTTGCAAGACAAGAGAGAACCTACCTTGGGGGTTCTTCAAACGGAAAAATCCATGTTCATCTATTCTTTCCACCTGGACAAGTGGACTTCCCATGAGATCAAGAGCCTCAATATGAAGATCAGGGCCCTTTCTACTAAAGTCGAGAATAGTGAGCTGATGGTTCAAGGGGGAAATTTTGTGCCTCAGATTATGTCTATGGGATTGCTTGAGGAGAAGTTGGAGGGGTTGTGCTATAGGGTGGAGAAAGTGGAAAACACTTTGAAGAAGATCCTCCACCACAACCATGAAAGCATAAAATCCTTTGTGGATAAGCTCAATGATTTGGTGGGTAAGATGGATAATTCTCCCGGTGAAAAATTGGTGGTGAATCTCGACTTTGATCCTGGTGATGGTGTTGGTTGGAGCGGTGACCTTGGGAAAAGAACAAGAGCTTTCAAAACCTATTTTTTCCTTTAATCAAAAAATTCTACCAAGTCTTAGAGACACATTCAACAGTTGATGATTCGAAGTTTTGAGGAGAATAAATGTAACATTAGATCCAAAATTTTGATAAGAAAATGAGAATAATAATTGTAAATTCATGACAAATAATTATTTGCACAACCATAACTAAAAGAAATTGTACTCATTGATTTGATTGATAATTGTAGCATTATAACAAGGAAGGTAAGTACATATCCAATAGGAAGTTAAAATTGTGGACTAAGTATCAAGATGTTAATTCATAAAAATACAAGTTTGTATTATTTTTCAATCAAAATGATAGAAATGGGGCTAATAAATGGATCTCTTAAATATATATTAAGATATAACATACAAATTTTGAACTGCTCCACTAGAACCAACAAGATAGGTGATGGTGAAGTTTATACTTACTTGAGAATGTCATTTGAAGATGCATATCCAAATATGAATTGAATTGTACTAATACAAAGGGTGTAGACACAACAATTGCCCTTACAATTATCTTGGTCACTAATGATACATAATCATAAGAGTTGACTTGATCGCATTTGTTTTTCATTTATGTCAAATGATAATTATGTTTGTCAAGATTTTACTATTTATCTAAACATTATACAAAGATATTTTATTGGAAAATTGTTCAAAGGGTTGTGTAGCAATAGTCCTTTATAAAGATGTCTTCTAATCAAGTGACAATGACAACTGATCTTGATTAGTGCTAAAACACAGTAAAGGTTTCTTATTTGAGTCAATATGAGTTATTGTTCTAAGAACAACAAAGTTGAAGATATATGTTCTTTGCAATAGGATTGATGCTTATGAAGAGAGTTGCATGCTTCATAATAATGTTAACTTGAAGTCTCAATACAGAAAATCACATGGAGTTTGAATGAGAGCGAGAGCAATGCAAATTTCTATGTTTTATCACCATGGCAACATGAACCTGTAACATATATGCATATTCATGGTAACAGAGCGATAAGAACTTTATTGTTTCACTTAAAATGAACTGTGTTGAATATTATTAATATAACCATTGTGTTAATTCCAAAGGATGCTACTTTGTTTTCTAATATTACAGGCATGATGTTCAAGTTTTTAAATTTTCAAATATTAATGACAAGCTGCTAAGACAAAACAACATGGGTGTTTGCTGGTTCAGGTTCACGAGTACCAGATTGTTACAACTGCTCGTTGAATTATGTAACTGTGTGAGAAATTGCTTGTTGGTTTTTGAGAGTGTGGAATGAAAGACAGAATGATTCATTTACAAAGAAACTGAATATTCTAATGTATTTATTAGTTAAAGTTAGCATATTGGATATTATGTATCTGATGTTACAGAATTAAGGGTTTTATGAGGGGTTTCAATGATTCTAAATGTGTGATACTATTGAAGTGTAAGTTGATATGATGAATAATTAATTTACGGTGATTTGTTCTATGTAACCATTGAAGAAATAATAAAATTGCAGGTGTCAAGACTTGCAAATTAAAAGATGCGAAATTAGTGTTATTTAACAAAACAGAGTAACCCTCTGTGTCTTGTTTATTTTTCTTGGAGTAGTGTGCAAGGGTTGGTGTTCCTAGGGTTGATGCTTGAAATGGTAACTCAATGGGGGTTTGGTCAATGAGACCTTGCTTAAGTGATCAATGAGATCTTTGATAGTGAGGCATATATGTAATCAGTGAGATTTTGGTCAGTGAGACTTAATAAAGTTTTCTTTCATAGTGGTTTTTCAATCTTGAAGGGTTTTCCACCCAAATACTTATACATATATGTTTTTGTGCCATTGTTGGTTGTTACATTCTTTTATGCTATTGGTTCTTGATTTGGTCTGATATAATATGTCATATTCAATTGAAAGCATAGTGATTTAATTAATTATTGATTAAATAGAATGTTTTTGAGACCATTGGTCCACCCCCACCCCTCTCCCGACCTCCCCTCTTAGTGGTTTGAGTATCCCAACATGACTCTCCCTAAAGCAACAATTGATATGGGTCAAAGAGAAAGGACATAATTAAAATTTGTAGTCATCTCTCATATGAAGTTCTAAAATGAACTTAGAATTATGTTACCCTTTTTATAATACAAACACTATGAAAAGATTAAAAACGAAAGAAAAAAGTCTCAAACAAGGCGAAAATGAGGAAGAAAGACTTAAGGGAATGAAATTATAGTAGTGTAGTATAATACATGTATCTCTATGATGTACACCATAGTTTTAGGTAAAAAATTAAACTTGTATTTATGTGATGTACATTATAGTTTTAGATAAATATGAAATTTATCATGAGTTGCCTTTTGATGCTAATATATATTGTATGTTAGGATAAAATTCAAGTGCTTCATATGTAAGTTAATGTGGCATATATTACACATTTGGATATATATGATCTATTTTATTATTTGTTAAAGAAAAAAGATTCTTACATTTATATTATGAATGGCATGATTCATTAATGGATGCTACTATTATAGATATATTAAATTCATTTATCATCGAGGTATATCAATCTTGATGTATCTATCTATCCTATATGACAAACTTAAAATAGGCACCCCAAGGCTAATATCCCTCAAATGTCATTTAGATAGATATATTTAAGATATCTTTGTTTGTAGTAGTTCACATCCAAGTCAAATTGGAAGCAAAACACAACTATGAAATTCACCTACTCACATTGTGGGCCCATAACTACTAAATTATCCTTTGTGTATTGACTAGCATGTAATATGGCACATTTCATCCAGAAGTTGGAAAATAATCCTATCTTTTCTATTCCCATCATAACAAAATTCATCTTAGCCCCTAAATTTATTGTTCACTATTATATATCATATCACATATGCATGACTACATATTGATTAGTCCTTTTTGCAATTGTAGATTAAAACCTTAATTTTTAAAATTTGAACCTTGTCACCTTTTCTATATTAGCCGTTATAAGTCAACTAGGCATGACTATTTCAAATTACACACTAGGGTGGTGTATTTAAGGACTAACTCTAATTCATTTGAATGAACTATGATGGATTTAGCAAATAATCTAGCAATCTATTGAGCAAATCTAGATTCAATTTCGGAAGGATAAGGAATTGTTATGTTAGCATTCCATCACATCCTATAAGCACATTGCTCCATGTTGCCTTTGATCTTGGTTCGTTGTCACTGAATCAAACAACTCAAGGGTTTGACTAGGGAGAACATGATCATCATGATTCAACAAATTTGCCAAAGGTTTTTGTAAACACTTCTAGTGATTTAGACATCAAAAGTTCAAAAAAAACTATTTTCAATAATCATAATTAATTTAGATCAAATTGGTGAATCTTAGGTTTAGATTTGTACATAGGTTCAAAACTACACTCGTGAAAATGAACCAAAGAACTTTACTATTAAATTTCCATATCAACAATAGCCACTTAATACACCATTATTTTTCAATACCATAATAAAATAGTTTTTGACACCTATCACAATGATATAGAACTAAATAACTTTACATTGTTTTTTCTAATTCATTAGATAGATAATCATGAATATAATTTATGAATGAATTTGTTCTTATTATTTGCAAAACAAACAATTCACCTTTATTGGAGTTGAAGTATTGTTAGGGAGAAAATTTGAATATAAATTTGCAACTTAAAATTATAAAATTTGTAAAATATAGAGTAGTTGCAGGTGGGTCCTTAGTAGGTGAAATTAAATAGATTTGAATGAGACCACAATAGATCAAGTCTCTATGAGAGCAAGACCCAAACATCATAAAGAAGGGGGCCAACATCATCCTTAAACGACTATAAGAAGATGGATAGTTGTTACCACTCAATCTTAGCTCTTAGCTGAAAAGAGTTATTGTAGTTAATATAAAATCCACCATCAAAAAGCAATTAAATGGAAAAAATTATAGAATAGAAAATATCTTTACAAAATAAATTTGATGGCCCATTTCCCATAAATGGGGAAGCATAGGTACAGGAATTTTATTATCCTTACAAGTACAATCGAGTTCTTCTAAATCCTCACACTCGAAGTAGATAATAATTAATCGCATCCCCATTCTTGCCTGTCTGTTTTATCAAAGTAATGATGGTTTTGATTACATATCTACACGCTGTTGCCTTTATTTTAGATCTTAAGAATGGCTACAAAAGTAGAGAGAGTGAGGTATCCTAGACACAAAGTTACTGCACGCAGTCTACCAAAAGAAGGAAAAGCCCAACATGGGGTAGGGACACAACTATAAAGTATAAGTCGCCTGCAAGTACAGAAAAGATAAAAGTAAAATCAGAAAGTCTGCATATAAAGTAAAAATGATCTCAAATTATAACAAAGTGTAAAACTAAAGCTGTCCGGAGACAGGTATGAATGTATGAGAGATGTAACATAAGTTGTCAAAAGTCTGACCATCCAATGTGCTGTGTTCTATTCTTTTTAAGGACGGGGATGAGGTCATTTTATTGTAGCTTTCACAAATATTTTCAACTTCAATTTTCTTTTTAAAGTCATAAAATGCATTCAGGATTTAGATGTCTATGTGTCTTTCTTGGGTCAAATTTAACTTGAACTTAAAGAGTCCTTTGATGCTATAATTGAGGTTTTGCCCTTTCAGCGTTGTTACAAAATTATGGTAGATCGATTAAACCATGGTGGAAAGACTGAAAGTGGCATTTTGATACACCTTTTCATGTCAAATTCATGAGATTTCCACAGTTCATGTTGATATCAAAAACTTGCTTCCGAATTTGACTATTTGTTACCACTGTTTCGGATCAAACTGGCCCTGCGGGTGGCACATTTATAGCCTATTCCCTCATTGTAGCATTTTACCATAGCATGTGCCTCTAGCTTTGCCACCTCACAGTCAACTGCCCTAATGGGACCAGAGGCATTGTTGCTCTGGTTCCTCTCGCACCAATCTTAGAGTCACCAAGTGTGGCCCTCTCCCTCATCGGCTGGCAGATACACAGTTTGGTCTTCTCCCCATGGAGATCAAATTAGTTGGTCTCTTTCCCATGCTGACAATCTCTCCTTAGCATTCTCTCAAAGGCTTTGCCAAAGGGGGAATGGCAGATTTTCCCAATTAAATCTGGCTACTTTACCTCAATACAAGAATGTTCAAAAATTAATAATCAAGATGCAGAATCTCCTAGTAGTCAGCCGCAAGAGAACAGATAAAATGCTCTCATTAGATAGGATCCCATTGATGATGGAGAAGAACTGTCCAATAGAGGTTGTGTTTGCCCTAACAATAGAGTCCCTCCACCTACAGGTTTTATACCTCTTGCAGCTTAGATTTTCAGGTTATTGTGTTGTTTTGGCATTGTGATGGTCCTTGTTTCATTTAGTGGTTAAGTTGTTTTGTGCGGTTGTTTTCCTTTTTAAGACCACATGTACTCTTGTCTTCAGTTTGTGGGGCTTTGGCTTGTGATTCCTTCCACTGATATTTGTGGATGATAGACTTGTATCATATTTTTAAAGCAATATATTTGCTCTATTTCATTGATTTTCAAATTAAGTTTTGAAGAAATCTAGAAAAATATAAAGAAACAAGATTAAGGGTAATAGTTCAATTGGCAATTGGTTAGTAAGTCTCTGATGTAAGCAAAGACTTCTCTGTAAATAGCCTCAATTCTTGTATTCTCTACTTTGGACCTCACAACTAGTGCTTTAGTATCTTACTCATTAACACTATAACAAAGGACACAACATGTTAAATGGTAATATTTACAAATTTCACAACTGAAAGTCCAATTATGAGCACCCTTTCTAGCCTTTTGATGTTAAGAGTAATCAGGCTCAAGTTGGGTGCCATTAAAACTAAGAAACTAATCAGCAGACCAATTGCCTAATAATTGATTGAAGGATTCATTCCCACATGTTAGGAGTACGACTGCTGTCATCAATGGAATGACACTCGGCTGATAAGTTTGCTGCTTAAAATGGATACCACAGGTCCTGATTTCCTAATCAGCCCATAATAAGCAAGTACTAACAGTAAGGATGCAATGCATTATATATAATCCTTTAGCAAACTTACAAGGGGAACAAGTGTATTATCAGACATCCTTTGATCTGCCCTCAATGGAAATAATGCCAATAGAACCTTGGAAAGATAGTATTGCATTTAATATGGAATTTTATTATTGAATTCATTAATAATATCTGTTTTACCCTGGAAATGACCAAGGGAAAACAGCCACAAAGCAAAGAGGAGTACTTTCAATTTTCTTACTGACTAACAGCTACTTTAGGCAAAATCTTTTATTGAAGTACATATTTTCAGAGTCTCTCAAAGAATCTGTGACAAATACAAATTTTGTTGCCTTAGTATTCCCATACAAAACTTAAACAGAAATTTGGTGTTACCCACAGATTGGGTAATCCAAAACCTCACAAAACCACAAGAGCTCTACACACTGGTTAATAATTGTATATACAGAGTAAGAAATCTTAAACAATAATCAGCAAGATTATCTATCAAGCCAAGACAAGATTGGATTTCTGTAACAGTATCTGATGATGAATATCGAATAAAAATACTAGAGACACACATTAGTTTGCAGCTTCTTATGGTAATATAACTCAAGTTAAAATCAGCTCTCATCAATGCCTTAAATTCCAAATTTACAATGGGGATCTTGCCTAAGAAAAAATGTATGAATTCTAGAATTTTTGCAGAGAAGAATGGTATTCAATTCCCAATAGCAGACAGAAAATAATGCCCTCCATCAGCAGCATGGTCATTCTAAGGTGGAAAACTTCTGATTTGTTAGTTTCCGTATGATACAGGAATCATTTCAAAAGCCAGTAGTTCTCTCTGAAGTGGTGAGTAGAGGCTGTATCAGAATTTGAAAGGCAAACTTTTGATGGAGTATTATTAACACGTCAACTGATCCAGACATTTTGATTTCCCTGTAGGCTGATCCTGGCTAGTTCCATTTCCATCCTTCCCAATCATCAGCTTTCGATTAGAGTGGTAATTATAGGAATCCACTTCTGACCCATTTCCGATGACATCTGCAGGAGGAATAAAGTAATCCATTGAAAGCCCAGGAACATTAAAAGCCACATCATCGATTGTCCATGTTTCTTCCATTCGAGTTTTGGTGTGGTTCATTGCAATCTCCCCAAATTTGAAGAGGGTAACGACAGACTGACCTGAGTGAGCAATCATGACACCATCCACTGCTTTGTAATCATTCATGGTTGTTTCTATGGTAGTTTCCCAGTAAACAGTGCTTATTCCAGTAGCTTGAATTCGAGTAAGGTGAGAGTCCTCCATGTATACAAGGAGACCCGTTTTCTGACTGAAATATCCAAAAAGCACATGCCTGATAATTTCTGCAGGACCATCACTCCTTTCTTGTAGAGTTGATGGATCAGCAGAAAGCTTCAAGATAAAGCAATCTTCATCTCCAATTCTTTTTTCTCCTACACAACAAGCATTCGCAAACATGACTGCCGTCGTTCTGGGATCTAAACCCTGGGAAGAGAGAATTGAAAGGACATGAGAGAATGCATTATTGTCAACGAGATCAAATGTAAGCAGTTAAATGAAATCAACCATTAACTTGTGCAGGTCCATATTTATACCAGTCTCTCTACCTTACACATTGAAAAATTATCCTAACAATCCTGCAACCATGCAACTCTGTTTTCAAACACCTCACCAAATTTCATCCTAATTATTTGTGAACACCAGTGTAAGGCAATAAATTTGTTCCTCAAATTGAGAATCTATACTGTATCTGTCTACTTATGGAACACCAAACTGAGACTATTTTTGACTGAATTCATACAAAAATGCCAAATATTTTATATTACTGAGCCAACCTGATCATCCAAACAGTCATTTTCAGAATTCTTTACTGAACCTTTACTTGGGTTTAAACCTACTTTGCATACAGTCACGTTAAAATGAGAACACTACTGAACCATGACTTGTTGCTGGGTCCACCTCAGTACAGAGCTGTAATAAAACAGCCAGCTTTCTAGAATTTCCAACTCTAGGCCCTGTCTGATAACAGTAAAAATAGAATAAGAGGGAAAGATGCTAAATCAATTGACTGACATACCTGAAGAGCGCGACGAAGGGGACGAGCGGGACCCTTTGCAGCATGTGAACCCAGCCATGGTGTGTGACGCCAGACAATCTTACCATTGCTTCCAGCATGCACTTTACTTTCACCCAAAACCAACTCCATTGACCACATATCTGGCATGATTTGCCACAAAACAAAGCACCCATTTTCTGTAGCCTTATTGCTTCGAGAAACTTTTGCAGCTATTTCACATTCTGTAGATAACATTTTGACTCTTCCTGCCATATATGAACTCTTAATTGAGTTCTGAAATTTTATACAACCTGTTGCTGCCATGTATTGCTGCACAATGTACTGTGCTGATGATGTTTCCTGCCCAAATCAACCAATCAGAGTATATTAGGATCAGGGAACATTCATTCCTGCCTAGATAAACAGATCAATATATATCTAATATCAGAACTAGCAAATGTTCATTCCTGCCCAGAGTCAAAAAAATCAGTAAATAATCAATTCTCTACAAGTTGATTTAAGAAAGACCTTTTGAAAGTTGAAATTCTTCAATTTGGGCTGTTACAATTGATTAAATAGTGCATGAATAATATCCTCTGTAAAGATCAAAAAGTCAATCACTCTTCAACCTGTGTTCTAGCAGTACGTTGGAATCCTTACCTCTGTATGCTCCCTGTGATAATGAATTGCTTGAGTCTAATCTTAAAAATGAAGTACCCTCTAATGTATGGAAAGGATATTCCCAGCGCAGAGAATTTCAAAGATGCAAATAGTGCCTTTCCAAAAGAAATAAGAGAAATGCAAAAATAGAAATATGCTATACCTATATAGTCAAGAATGACAGCAAAAATGCCCAAAGAAAAGCATGTTCTCTTGATATCTAGGAAGAGATAATCATAAGACTATTGGGATTTTTACAGTTTCAACGGTTGGGTTGATTCCTTTTGTAATCAGGTATAAATCATTGGATCACTGGGATCTCCTAGCCTTGGGGATTTGTTCTTACCTGACCGCAGCCAATTTTTGAACTGGGACAATCTTGATAAGTGCGGGGTACAATTTCTACCTTGAACATCACTCTATCCAAGCTTGTGAGGACTATCTAGCAAAAGAAAAATCTGTAACAATCTATCAAACTACGCTACATTTCACATGTTTCCAATAACATCGCTGAGTCCGAAATCCAAGGATATCACGTTTAATAGTCCTAAGTTCAAACCCAATGACATAAATATGCCTTAATCAACTCAAAGGGTTTGAAATCTTACCAATCAAACAAATACTGTATGCTGTGTGAAACAAACGCATTTTTCAATAATCCAATCTTCATGCATTATGAATGATCAATACAATTTACCAGAAACTAGAATTCTATGTTAACATTCAGTGGATCCCAGAGCAATGAACAAAAACAAATTATAAAGTGCGTCAATCTTAAGCATTTGGAATATTTACGTGTTTTTCAAAGAATATTGAGTCCAAACTGGAATAATTGACATATAACCATGCAGGTTCAAACCCAGCGCTTGTTAAAAGTAGCAATTAAAACAACTACGCAAATGAATTTCAAGACCCCCAAAATGTGAACTGAAAATTAGACTGCTAAGTAAATATTTGGCAAATCGAAAAGAAGTTGAACAGACCATGATCTAATGGCAAGGCTGCAATCTAGATTTGGTGGTGCACTGTCAATGCTTTAAAAGACTGCAGTCTAATATTGAAACTGGCCTGAAAACATAAAATCTTAAATATGTGCAAGTCATTCTAAAGGACTTTGCATCAGTAAAATCCCAAGGCCCTTGTGCCGAAAGTCATGGTCTAGTGACAGGGCAGAGCGCTACCAATCTAAGTTTGGTGGTGTCCATTAACAGACTGCAGACCATTCTTAAAATTGATCTAGAAAAACAAGATCCCCAATAAAGGGCATCAATTCTTATGGGATTGAACTATACAAACACATAAAACATGATGGTGATAACCTTTAACCACAAAATTTGGAACCTAATTAAACTAACCAGTTGATCCTGGAAGAACATTACAATAAAAATACATTTCAAAGAGTATTAAGCCTTAAAAAAGCATAAAAGATCCATGTTTCAGGGGTAATGCAGGAAGGAAACTAGTCATCCAAGACCTGGCATGTAAGCTAAAGGATGATTTGGGCAATGCAGGAAGGAGAGCAATCATCTCAGAACCGGCTTGTGAGCTGAACTTTCATTGAGGCTTGATGGTTGAACAGTCCTTAAAAGATGATCTAGGTAATAAGGTACATTTCTTCTCAGTGGATGTTACAATCTGTATACACATTATCTACACAAGGTGGTTAATCTACAATGAGGGTAGGATTAACACATAAATTTCAAATCTTACCGAGTGCAAAAGTGCTTCTTAAACAAGCAAAGAAGAAGATTATAGCAAAATGCACAGAGGAAAAGGAATTGAGTACTTACAAAGGGAACATCTTTGATGGAGAGGTGGGGAAGTGGGTCATTAACAACGCTGACAGGACCAAGTGGGCATCCGAGAACACCCACCAAGAGCTTCAGATCGGAACACTGGCCACTGGATTTATTACCATGCCAGGGATTGGTGACACTTTTCTCCATTTGGCTTCTGAGCCAATCCAGCAAAACTCCCCAGGAACTGTACTTCTTAGCCGACTCTCCATAGGCTTCAGAAGAAGGCTCCTCCCTAAGAGTCTCCAGAGATGTCACCTTACTTGACCCTTTTTTAATCCCCATCTCATCTCTGCGCCGAGATTTCTGACTCATAATTCCGTCTTTCTTCTCCCCCATTTCTTGTTTCTTATCCCCGCCTTCTAATTTCTTCTGCCCCCTTTCTTATACCTCTGCAGCAGCTACCACAATTGGGGAAACCAATGCTCAGAAATGCTGCAATTCCTGATAGCAGAGAATTGCATGCAATGCGATGGAAGCGTTTGTTGGGAGCGAAGGGAAAGCCTACCCAACTACAAGTGGGAGTACAAGTAGAACTCCAGTCAAGTAGTGAAGAAGAAAAAGTTGTGGTGCGTGAATGCAGGCCGTTAGATGACGTTAACAGACAAACGGACAAGGGTCTGCACGTTGGTCCCAAAAGCGAAAGCTGGAATACATTTTTCTCTCTATCTTGTCCAGCGGATCCCACCTTCCCTTCCTTTCGATTTATAATTACCTGTGCCAACCAGTGTGGGAATTTTTGTTGGCGTTTTTAGGAATTTTATATGAAAAACTTCAATTGGGTATTGCATTGGATGATGTTCGGATCGTGGAAGCAACTGATTATGGATTAAATTCAAGGTGCCGTGGAATAAAATTGCTGGGTTAAACGGAAAATATGGTTTTTTCTAATTCAGTTGTCGTGGTCTCTCGGGCACATTCTTTAATGGAATTTTTTAAATTTATTTTATTTTTATTGTTAAAAATAGGGAAAATATTAGTAAGGAATATTCTTTAAGGTCATTTATTTCAAAATGTTTTTTTAATTATGGTTTTTTAATAATCATATTTGTTTATTATTTAAATATGTTTAATTTTTTCCGTATTTAAGTTCTTATTTTTGGGATAGGGATCTGTGTTTTGCAAATGGACTTTTTTTTATAGAAATTGTGATTTTATCTTTTTTTCATTCAAATGGTAAAAAGATTTCTAGTAATTAATTTTTTTTTAAATGAGATTTTATTGAAGTCTATTAAATCATAAAAAAATAATGGGTAATCAAACTTTTATAAAACTTTTTAGAAAATTTAGTTGTTGGAGTTATCTTATTCCAATTCAAATGATAAAAAGTTTTTTGGTTATGAGTTGTTTTATAGAAATTGGTGTTAAATTTTTATTCTAGCTCAAGTCTACTAAATCAAAAAAAGTCTATGGGTAACAAACTTTTATAAAACTTTTTTGTTGTTCCTTTTAACCTATTTGGTGAAAAGTTTATTGGTAATCAATATTTTTTAATAGAAATTATTGTTTTAGCATTATTCTAGCTCAAGTCTACTAAATCGTGAAAAGTTTCCAGTAATCAAACTTTTATAGAACTTTTTAGAAGATTGTGTCGTTCCTTTTATCTTATTCCAACCATGAAAAGTTTCTTGGTAATCAATTTTACGGTTATTCTAGCTCAAGTCTACTAAATCATGAAAAGTTTATAGGTAATCAAACTTTTTTAGAACTTTTAAGAAAATTTTGTTGTATTAGGTGTTTTACAGAAATTGATGTATTAGGTGTTTTACAAAAAATGACGTATTAGGTGTTTTACAGTTATTCCAACTCAAGTCTACTATATCAGAGTTTCTTCATAATCGAATTTTGAAACTTTTAAAATAATTTGTAGTCAATTTTTATTTTATTTTGTGGGGGGTGGGGTAGTTCTCCTAGATTTATGCAAACTTTACATTTTTTTTTCCAAATTTAGGTTGACTTTAAATTTTCTCTCAAATTAAAGCCTTTGCTTTGGAAATAGGGATTAGTACTCCCTAAGCAAGTGTTCATAAGAATCCAATACAATTCTATTAATTCATTAAAAAATTCCTAATGAAACTCAAAACTATTAGATGTTGAAACTTTCTCTTACTTAAATCTACATCAAAATTATCTAATTCATGGAAAATTCCTTATTCCATCTCAAGTCTATTAGATCATTTAAACTTTCTCTACTTAAACCTACATTAAAATTCCCCTAAATCAAATTCTTCATTTTTTTCAAAACCTAACTTCACTTTAAATTTTCTCCCAAATTAAAGTCATTTACTTTGGAAGTAGGGGTTAGTACATAGTAAGCAATTGAAAAAAAAGGTACATAAGAATTTTAAGTTTTAAATTTATTCCAAGGCAATTTTATTTATTCATGAAAAATTCTTCCAGCGCACGTCTATTAGATCATAAAAACTTTCTTTGACTTAAACCTACATAAAAGTTCTTTAATTTACAAAAAAATCCCTATTTTAGATCAAATCTATTAGATTAGTGAATTTTTCTCCCAAATTAAATTCTTCACAAAATTGTACATAGGTTATCCATTCAACTTCTAACTTAGTTTGTTGTCTATGATTAGAAATATAAAATTATAAACAAAATGAAATTCCTTGAAATTTTCTACTGCTCAACTAATACCTATTAGACTGTTGAAACTTTCTCCACTCAAATTTGCATGAAATTCTTATATATGATATTCCACTTTTCCTTTTTTTAACTCTTTTTTCTTGTTATATATCTCCTTTTATCCTCTCTCCCAATTTTTTCATGCCACCTCCTAATCCAACTTGTGCACTATTTAATTGGCCTTGTTTTTCTTTTATCTCATATAATGTTCTCTAGCTCTCACTATCGTGATGATGGATCGTTAAGTATGATCCAAAAAGTGTATTAAAAAAGAAAAACATAGTTAAGATCTAGAAGCCTCGATGATATAAAATGATTTACCAATTAAGCAACCCTAAGGATGTCACATCTCCTTGTCCTAGACCTGGACTACTTTCCACACCTTATATTCCTCCTATGTATGCTTCTATTCCACCTCTTATATCTTATAAACATCTATTATCATCTATCTCTAAACCTAGTAAGGTTTCTTCCATTGCTCCTATTAAGGAAGAAAATGATCCTGTGTCAATTGATCCTAAGCCTATCCAAATCTCAAACAAAATCCAATGGAACTATTGTGCTTATGATTGGCACTATAGATATCATGCTAAGGCTCATGAGCTTGCTTCCCATACCATTTCCTCTCCTAAGACACCTCATGATATTTTGATTCCATTTGATCAACCCATGCATAGCCCAAGGGAGGAAGTAAATCTTAATAAAATTAAATTGTCTAAACATGATAATTATTGTTTTAGTAATAATAATCTTATTGCAATTAATTTAGATGATGAGGATAATCTTGATGACACTAACAATGTCACTGATGTAAATGATTTTAATGATATGCATGATGTTATTGAAATCAGTCATGAATTATCTTCAAGATTTTTTGTAGTGCCACCCCAACCCCTCCTCCATACAAAGGTAATGTAACTCTGGACCCTAGCTCAAATATAGGAAGATATAAGCATGATTGATATATTGATATATACTAGTGCTAATGTATTTCTATTTTGTGGTTGGAGAGGTGATGTTATGATAGCTATTGTAGATTAAATGATATCTAGTAATGTTAAGGATTTTATAAAATAACATGGTTACTTGATAATTGTGGTTGGTAACTAATTACGATGATGTGTTAGTTTAGATGATATATGACAACATGATTATTCAAATATTTTAGTAATGATCATATATCCAATGTTTTTTCCAGTATATGGTTTGATGTTTAAGGAGGATGGTTAATGCATGTATCTACTAATGTTTGATTATTATTACTGTTGACACCTAGAATTGCTCCTAAGTGAACGACCAGTGGGAAGCTCAGTGAAATGGGGGACCTTGTGTGCTTTCACCGAGCAACCTCTGAGATTTTAGAAGTCCAATCTTCATGCTTGGGGGGAAAGGAGAAGACAACTAACCTTGATAAGGTAGAATGCCAAGCTTTTGGAACACTTTAAACTCAAAATGTATAGGCTATTTCAAGAAATGAAATATCAAGGAAACTTTATAGCATATAAGTCTAAGAACAGTTGCATAATTATGTTAGCACAATAAATAAAATACATAGAGTGAACCATGCAACACATTTACAGAATAGCTCGAAGTCTTAAAGAATAATCTATTTAGAAAAGCTTAAATAAAAATACACTAAAGTCTGAGATTGTATTTAAACTACACAGAAACATTCATGAGCACTGAAAATCTAAAATCAAAGGGCTTGAAAGCATGATCAATTTGTATTAAAATTCTCAAATACCCATTATAGTTCAAGGCAAGTACAAAATGAAAATAAAACATTTTGAAAATACTACTACAAAATTCCTACTCTATTTCTTCCAGAAGTTGAATCTCAAGTCTCTCATTTAACATTACAATGCTCTGTATAAATAGATAAGGCATTTCCTGAAAACCCTAACAGAAAGTGGATTAGATAGAGTTCTATGTGTTTCATTATGTCAAGATTTTTTTATGTTGGATCACATCATTGACCCTAAAAACTAAGAACCAGCTATGTTCCATAAACAAAATCATATTCTCCATTATTATGCTCAGTTGTCACTCCTCAATAATCATAATAGTAGTTTCACCAAGAATTATGCCAAAGACGAAGGAATGATGAACATGATAAGTTGGACTATGGTAGAGTACAACTACAATAGAAAAGACACATGGTTCATGAGCCCTGAGGCTCCCTTTAAACAAAACATGAAACCTCACCAATCCCCGTAAGACACCCACATGTCACACCTAGAAGGTATGGAGTGTTGGATACAATTGTCTGAAGGAGATTGTTGGATTAATTATGTGTTGTCTTTGATGTCACACAAATTTCATATCAATTATCAAGCTCAGTCGGTCAGCAAAGTAGTTCCCAGTATTTACCGAGCTCAGTCGGTCAGCAAGGCAGTTTTCAGTATCTACCAAGATATTTTGGGCGTCAAAGAAAAGTATGGCAGAAAATAGTGTTAACTGAGCTTCCATGGTTATCAAAGGAAAGTTAGTGACTACCGAGTTCACTCGGTCTCCAAAGGATGTTGCAGAATTCATAGTGCTTACCGAGTTCTCTTGGTCACCAAAGGAAATAATTTCAGGATTAATGTTTACCGAGCAAGGTCGGCCCAGTAAAGGATTTTGTTTGTTCCAGCCGACTGTTGTAATGATTAGTAATGTTTTGTAATGGTTATTAGTGCCGACTTGACAATCCGAATGGTATATATAGAAGGTCAAGTTGTGAATTAAAAGTGTGCAAGTGAAAAGAAGGAAAGTGTGAGCGAATTTTGAAGGATGATTAGATATCCTTAAAGAGCAGCAGAGATATATTTGATCAGGAAGGATCTAGTGAAGCAGAACAAAGATATGTAATCAACAATTCAGTTGCATCATTATTAAGGTCATTTCATTGTTACTTTCTTACCATTGTAGCAGTGATTTCAAAATCTCTTAACCGAGTTGGTTTAACAGCCATTTTGTAAATCCTCTAACAAGGTGACAGTTCTATTGAATTTTTTCAAGACCTCTTACAAGGCCACTCCTAACAGGGTGATTAAATCCTCTAACAAGGTCACACCTAACAGTGTGTTTTGTAACCTTTTACCGGGTTGGCTCCTAACAGGGCATCACTTCAGAAGAGTGAAAATCAGTAACTAGTTACATTGATGGTTTTTCCCATATTGAGTTTCCACGTTAAATCTGGTGTCTCTTGTGTTGATGATATTTTCTTTATTCATGTATGTTAATCACTGATGAATGCTTAAAGAACAGTTATAATTAATACTCACTGCAATAACCGAGTTTCAACATTTCTCTGTATGACAGCAGTAAATGATTTAATAAGACATCTAAGGGATCCGTGGAAATATTTTTGTGGTTAACTGATTCATCCCCCCCCCTCTCAGTTACTACATCTACATTTCCAACAATTGGTATCAGAGCTTTTGGTGCTTGCAGGAAGGGTTTCAAGGACCTAAGCTAAAGATCAGGATGTCTTACAAGAGAGAAATTTCAAGGCTTAACAGAGATAAATTTTCAACATGGCAAGGTCTCATGAGACTTCATCTGGCTTCCATTGGTGATTCAGGATGCAAATATATTGATTAAGGATATACAGTTCCTACTGGCACATTAACTTTTGAAGACATTGTAGAGAAAAAGAACCATAACACCATGATGATAGACATTGCATTAGCTCTTAGCTATGAAGAATTTGATGAGATCAAAGACTGCACAACTGCTTATGAAATGTGGAACAAGATGAAGAAAATTTATGGTGGTGATGACAATGTAAAAAGAGCCAAAGCAGAAAGCCTAAGAGGACAGTTTGATTAGATGAAGATGAAAGAAGATGAAAATATTGCAAAATATGTTGAAAGGATCAAGGTGAGTGTTAGTGCAATCAGAGCTTCTAGAGGAAAAATTGATGATGAAACTGTTATAAGTAAGGTTCTTAGAACATTGCTTCCTATCTATGCAATAAGAGTGTCTGCTATTCAAGAAAGAAGATGTGAAAAAAATCACAATATAACTTTGGATGCCTTAGTTGGAAGATTGACAACTTTTGAATTGGATAACTATGACAACTATTTTCCAACTTCTAAAAATATTGAATCAGCATTTGAGGCCAAACTTTCACTTAAGAAAGGCAAGAAAATTCAGTCAGAAAGTGAAGAAGAATCAGAGGAAAGTTCAGATAGTGATCTTGAAGTTATTGAAGCATTACTTGCAAAGAAATATTCTAGAGGCAGAGGCAAATACAAAGGTAAAACTTCCTTAATCTATTTTTCATGTGAAGAAATTGGTCATATTGCAGCTAGGTGCCCACACAAGAAAAGCAAGGATGAGAAGAAAGGTCACAAGTACAATGGCAAAAAGAATTTCAAATCATTCAAGGATAAAGGTAAGAAAACATGTTTTTTGGCTAAGGATTCTAATGATAGTGAAGAAGAAATTGTCTTCATTGCTGTAAAAGATGAATCTGATGATGATGAAGATGAGATGACACTTATCTCTCATATAAGCAAAAATGATACATGGATTATAGACAGTGGATGCTCACATCATATGACTGGTGACAGAACAAAGTTTGAACACCTTGAAGACTATGATGGTGGTAATGTAAGGTTTGGAAACAATGAACCTTATTGTATAAAAGGAAGAGGACGGATTTCATTAACCAAAGAACTTATATGTGATAATGCATATTGGGTTGAAGGACTAAAGCATAATCTTCTAAGTGTAGCACAACTAATCAACATTGGATTCAAGGTTGAATTCATGAATGGCAAAGCAAGACTGCTGGATGACAAAGGAAAATTGATTGGTTCAGGCAAACAAACCAAAGGTAACCTATTTTATCTTGATCTTGGTGAATGCTCATGTTTTATTGCTCAAATTGAAGAAAGTTGGTTATGGCACAAAAGATTATGTCATGTAAATTTTGATAATATGGTAAAAATAAGAAAATTCAAGAAAGTAAGAGGTATTCCTACTTTGAAGAAACCTGATGTTGGTTTATGCAAGAATTGTTAGATTGGTAAAATGGGAAAGACTAGCTTTAAAAGTAAAAACTATCAGTCTGAAGATATTTTGGATATTGTGCATACTGATTTATGTGGACCTATTGGAATTGAAAGCTATACTGGAGAAAAATTCTTTATTCTCTTTGTTGATGATTACTCTAGAATGATGAATGTTATGTATTTAAGAGAAAAGTCAGAAGCATTTGAGAAATTCAAATGGTATTTGGCAAGAGTAGAAAAGGAAACAGGAAAAAGAATGAAGTGCTTGAGATCAGATAGAGGTGGTGAATTCATCTCCCATGAATTCAATAATTTCTGCATTGAAAGAGGAATCAAAAGACAGGTATCAGCTCCAAGAACTCCTGAGTAGAATGGAATAGCTAAAAGGAGGAACAGATCTATCATGGATTGTGCAAGGACTCTAATGATTGAAAAGAACATTGCTATGAAATACTGGAAGGAAGCTATTAGCACTGCAGTTCATACCTTGAACCGAGTACAGTTGAGGAAAGACACATTCAAAACTCCTTATGAGTTATGGTATGGCTATAAACCCAATGTAAGTTACCTGAAAGTATTTGGTAGTAAATGTTACATCTTAAAAGAATCTAGAAAAGAAAAATTTGATGTAAAAAGTGATGAAGGAATATTTTTGGGATATTCTTGCAAAAGTAAGGCATATAGATGTCTAAATTTATCTACTCACAAAATCATAGAAAGTGCACATGTGAAAGTTGATGAGTTTGCAAAAAAGACTGAAGAAGAAAGCCAAAAGGAACCAGAGGATTACAAGAGATTTGTTTACATTGAACCTGATACATTGCCAGACACATCTGTCAATAAGGAAAATGCATCTACTGAACCCAGTACAGTAATCGAGTCACAAGAAGAAGTTTAAACCGAGTCACAAGAAACTGAGTCTTAGCTTGAAGTTACCGAGCCTGAGCAACCCGAACCTGAAGATGAAATTCAAGAAGATGACAATGTAACTCATTCAAGAGGCAAGGAACCTGTATTGGCCAAGTATGTCAGGAAGCATCATACACCAGATCAGATTATTGGAAACAAATCAGAAGGTACTATGACAAGAAGTAAACTGAAAGGTACATGTTTACTTGCTGATTTTGAACCTAGAAATGTTAAAAATGCATTGGAAAATGAAAGTTGGATTGAGGCTATGAATGAAGAAATAGAACAAATAGAGAAAAATAAGACATGGACTCTTGTACCTAGGCCTAAAGACAAAAATGTAATTGGAACGAAATGGGTATTTAGAAACAAGCTGAATGAAGATGGTCAAGTATCTAGAAACAAAGCTAGATTAGTGTGTAAAGGGTATTCTCAAGAAGAAGGTATAGATTATGGAGAGAATTTTGCTCCTATTGCAAGATTAGAAGGTGTAAGGACTCTACTTGCATATGCAGCACATAAAGGATTTAAGGTATATCAAATAGATATAAAATTTGCATTTCTCAATGGTATTCTTGATGAAGAAGTCTACATTGAGCAACCTGAAGGTTTTATTGATCCAGACAAAAAAGATATGGTTTGCAAGTTACACAAAGCACTGTATGGTTTGAAACGAGCCCCTAGAGCATGGTATGAAAGATTACATAACTATCTTATTCAGATTGGTTTCAAAAGAGCTAATGACAACAATAATTTGTACATCAAAGAAGGACCAGATAACAAAATTGTTTTGGTAGAAATATTTGTGGTTGATACTGTGTTTACAGGGAATGATGATCAATGCAAAGAATTTTCAGAGAAAATAAACAAAGAATTTGAAATGTCTATGTTTGGTCAGATAAAGTTTGTTGTTGGTCTTTAGATTCAACAAAGCAAGAACAGTATCTACATTACTCAATCTAAATACATCAAGGAAATACTTAAGAAGTTTGGTATGGAAGATGCAAAACCAGTTGGTACCCCCATGTGTACTAGACTGAATCTTACAAAAGATGATGATTCAAAATAAGTAGATCAGACCTTATATAGATCAATGATTGGAAAATTACAGTATGTAGTTCATACAAGGCCTGACATTGCCTTAGCAGTTGGTATAGTAGCAAGATTCTCAGCAAAATCTAGAGAAAATCACATGATGGCAATCAAAAGAATCTTGAGGTACTTGAGAGGAACTGAAGATTATGGCTTGTGGTATAAATTTGGAGGCAATCTGGACTTAAAAGTGTTTACTGATGCTGATTGGGAAGGAAACATTGATGACAGAAATAGTACAAGTGGTGGAGCATTCTTTATTGGCAAAAGGTTAGTATCTTGGACCAGTAAGAAGCAAAATTGTACATCCCAATCCACAACAGAAGCAAAATATGTTGCTGCAGCAGTAAACTGCTCTAATATTGTTTGGTTCAAACAGTTATTGGAAGGCATGAAAGTTGAGATCAAAGAACCAGTTGTTATGTTTTGTGATAATACAAGTGCAATAAATATTTCAAAGAATCCAGTAATGCATTCCAAAACCAAACACATTGCTATAAAATATCACTTTGTCAGAGAATTGGTGCAGGACAAGGAAATCAGATTAGAATATGTTCATATAAAAGAACAAATTGCAGATATCTTCACCAAGCCACTACCTAAGGATGCATTATTGTATCTAAGAGGTAAGTTAGGGGTCATTCCCCTATCCGAGGCTCACTAAATTGAGTTTTAGTAATGCATCAACCAGAGCATGTTGAAGATCAGTCAGTTGATGCAGCATAGTCAAGGAATCATTGCATATGAATCAGTACTTAAGGTACATTGGTATTCACTGGAAGTGTGTTGTCTTTGGCATGTGTTGTCAAAGAGGGAGAGTTTGCTATCATTTCATGAAATTTCTAAGAAGGTGAATTTAAAAAGAAAAGAGGGAGATTTTTCAGTCAGAAAGAGAAGTTTGCTGATAGAGGGAGTTCTCATAGATAAGAATCAGAATGAAGCTAAAGATATGTTCCTTACTCTATGTTTTCTATGAAATTTCATTGTGCTATGACATATTGTGTTGCCATCAATGCCAAAGAGGGAGATTGTTGGATACAATTGTTTGAAGGATATTATTGGATTAATTATGTGTTGTCTTTGATGTCACACAAATGTCATATCAATTATCAAGCTCAGTCGGTTAGCAAAGTAGCTCCTAGTATTTACCGAGCTCAGTCGGTCAGCAAGGCAATTTTCAGTATCTACCGAGATATTTCAGGCATTAAAGAAAAGTATGGCAGAAAATAGTGTTAACCAAGCTTCCATGGTTATCAAAGGAAAGTTAGTGATTACCGAGTTCACTTGGTCTCCAAAGGATGTTGCAGAATTCGCAGTGCTTATCGAGTTCTCTCGGTCACCAAAGGAAATAATTTCAGGATTAATGTTTATCGAGCAAGGTTGGTCCAGTAAAGGATTTTGTTTGTTCCAACCGACTATTGTTTAATGATTAGTAATGTTTTGTAATGGTTATTAGTGCCGACTTGACAATCCAAATGGTATATATAGAAGGTCAAGTTGTGAATTAAAAGTGTGCAAGTGAAAAGAAGGAAAGTGTGAGCGAATTTTGAAGGATGATTAGATATCCTTAAAGAGCAGCAAAGATATATTTGATCAGGAAGGATCTAGTGAAGCAGAACAGAGATCTGTAATCAACAATTCAGTTGCATCATTATTCAGGTCATTTCATTGTTACTTTCTTACCATTGTAGTAGTGATTTTAAAATCTCTTAACTGAGTTGGTTTAACAACCATTTTGTAAATCCTCTAACAAGGTGATAGTTCTATTGAATTGTTTCAAGACCTCTTACAAGGCCACTCCTAACAGGGTGATTAAATCCTCTAACAAGGTCACACCTAACAGTGTGTTTTGTAACCTTTTACCGGGTTGGCTCCTAATAGGGCATCACTTTAGAAGAGTGAAAATCAGTAACTAGTTACATTGGTGGTTTTTCTCATATTGGGTTTCCACGTTAAATCTGGTGTCTCTTGTGTTGATGATATTTTCTTTATTCATGTATGTTAATCATTGATGAATGCTTAAAGAACAGTTATAATTAATACTCACTATAATAACCGAGTTTCAGCATTTCTTTGTATGAAAATAGTAAATGATTTAATAAGACATCTAAGGGATCTATGGAAATATTTTTGTGGTTAACTGATTCACCCCCCCCCCTCTCAGTTACTACATCTACATTTCCAACAATCGAGACCCACTAGAAAAAAGAGATTCAGCTGGAAAAAGGACACATAACACTCAAGCAGGAAAACTACCTCCAAAAGAAAGCACACCTTCTTAGATCACCTATGAGATGACCATGTGTCATGTTGAAAAGAAAACTCAAGTCCACTAGTGGCAGATAAAAGTCATTTAGCACCTGAGGGACAAATGACACCTCAATGAGAACCCTGGTGAACAATGTTGACATTTGTGGCCAAGATGCATGCCGTGTTGACAGATGGAAAATTGTACTGGTATGAAACAAATTTTCATGGAAAGTATAATGAGAGTCTTGACATAAATTTCTAACCTACGCTATTGTAGATTTTGGGTTCACAATTTTGGCAGCTCTCAAGGGCATCCTATATGATAGATGTGAACTCTTTCAAACTCTGGTTTCATAGACTAGGGCCTTATCTATTGGGCCAGATCAACAAGAGACTTAAAATAAGAGAGGACACAAAAACCTTAGCAAGAATGCACTTCAAGGAAAACAAGAAACTGCAACATGCACTCCCTTAAGAGAGAATGCATTTTGTACAACACTTCTTGGAAAAGAAAAAACCCTAACCTACTATGTACAAATATTTACATTGCAAGATATCAAACAAAACCATTAACTGGTTTGTTGAAATAGCTTCCCTTTCTAACTAATCTTTGATATAATACATATTTCTAGATGGCTAGCCAGAAAAGAAAAGTTGAAAGGCACCTTGACATGCCAAGGTGCCCCCCGAAGAGAGAAAATAAAGAAACTGACCCATGTTGGAATGTCATTTTCTAGTGTCAAATGGGTGGGCTTCTCCTTTTCTTAGTGAATCATGTCTTCATACTTGAAGGTGAGCATGACTAGCAGTGACTCATAGGTCTAGGCTAGATGTCTAATGGGACATCCCCCGATTGGATTTGTTGTCCTCTTTTCTCTAAGATAATGATAAAAAATAGAGCCTAATGGCTTCTTTACTATAGAGGATATTTCCTTCTCTTATTGTATCTTGAGGTCTGTAGGCCCAAAACCTCCCAACTTAAGGTTGACAGATACAAAAATAGAATAAAAAAAATCCATAAAGTCATCCTCGACATCAACTTCTTCTAGGATTCTTAAGGCCTAGAGATGTCTCTCTAACATGGCCTAGAAGAACATGAAGTGTCTTTTCCTGAACTATTATCTTTACTATGTCACCAATATTTATCTTGATGTCCTCCACATCAATGAAGAAGGGAACCTCAGAAAAAAGTGGGATTGAATGTTCCTCCTCTTTGATGCCTTCTTTTTTCCATGCATGCAAAGAGGTTCATTTGGGAACAAAATTCTTGATATTCTCCTATGACTTTGCTCTTCCTCCTTCCCCCTTTTTATCCCTCTTCTTATAAAGACATTTTATCTTATCCATCAGAAAAAGGAAACCCATGGCCAAATATGTCTACTTTTTTCTTCAAAACCATCTACTTAGTCCTTTCCTCTTGGGAAGAGACTTGCATTGCAAGGAACTACTCTCATTGCATCTTTAGGATATCAACTTGTCATTACAACATATAAGTTTGATAATCAAGCTCTTCTTGTTGGTGGCGATACTCTTATTCCTCCTTTATAGCTTTCAGCTATGCATGAATATTTGACAAAATGTCTCAAGGCACCTGATATCTTCTTGGTTCCCTACATTTTTGGTTGCGGGTGGGAGGGTGAGCATGCTAATAAAAGTTAATAGGAACTTCTTGTGACTAGTAGGTGTATATGTGGGTGGACAGGTAGTAGGAATTCAAATTTTTCTCATAAATAGGTGTAGCCATGGTGTATGTGTTAGTCTTAAGATCATATTACTAAGAGGGGGTTTGAATAAGTAATCAATGAATTATGCAACTTTTTAACCTCTTAAACTTTACAACATTCACAAGATTAAATTAATAGCAAAAAATAAAAATCATAACCATAAGCACATCCACATAACAATGAAACATTGACAAAAAAAATTATCTCATGGAAACCCAATATGGGAGAAAACCACGGTGGGAATTAGTACTCACTAAATGATTTAATCTTATGAAGTACGCTTTGTGAGGAGCTTAACCCTATTAGGAGTTTATGAAAGCACTGTTAGGTGCTACCCGGTTAAGGGATTTACCTCTAGCCCTATTAGGAGCTTTACCTTGTCAAGAGTAACTTTTTTAGAGGACTTTAGACACAAGCTAATGTGCCATCCTATTAAAGGATTTATAATAAGGACCTACTAGGATCTTTGGTTATGGGATTTTGACTGCTACAACTATTAGAAAAAAACATAAAGAAAAAGCTATAGAATAAAACTACCTCTTCTTGATCAGATCCACTGAAGCACACAATCTCTTTATAATACACTTAACTTTGTCATGGCTTGATCAAAACTCCTAATTTACAACCACACTTTCCCAACACACAGTCAACACACTTAACTTCCAACTTGATCCATTATATACTGAATTATTAAGTCCACTACCTTGATCAAGTCCTAAATATGATTTATAGATTTAAATTTTAAATATCTTGCTTAGATCCAATATACTACAAAAAAAAATCAATGTACAAAACATTTTTCCAAGACCGCGTCAGCCTATACAATGAATTACATAGAATTTTGTGTCAAGGGGTCAAACACATTTTTACCAAACACATGCTTCCTCTAGAATCTTCTCCACATGCTAGAATTGAATAATGTGATGCTAGATCATCACTTCCAATCATGAAGACACAACACCAAATCATGACTGACTCAACCGATTCCACTGCAACCTCAACACCAATCACCGATCAAAGATTTAACAATTGACGCTCATGAACACAAACACTTTAACATGTTAACAACTTTGACTCTGCTCATTGATCACCTATCTTGCACACATGTCACTCAAGTTAGTTGTGGTTGTAACCATAGCTTCTACATACTATCAAAAACCTTCTTCTACATGACCGCGCCACAAAATTTATCAAATATTTGGACAACATATCAAATCACCTATCACGTCACTAACTATTCTAGCAGTTGCACTATTAACCTTCATTCAATCATAACTTTCTTATCGGTCTACATCAATAGTAGCATTCATGCATTTAACATTTAGAGAAATCCCCAAGTCTTTCATAAGAATCACTACAATTGATACTCATTGCAACACCTTGATCACCATACTTATACTTAGCAACATACTAGGAACACTAGGTCAATACTTGACATCAATGACAACCCAATAATTGATCATCATGCAATCAAATCTTTATCATGAAAACATCATAAATCACTTACCATCACTGCATCAGTTATGCCAACAATTTCCCCCTTTGGCATTGATGGAAACACTCTCTTCCTTTCTCCAACATGATTCATTATGCACAAACCTGCTCAACATCAACAACACTAGAAACAAAAAGATGTTCCCACTTCTGTCTTTCACCTATTCTGCAATTACTCCCCCTTTCACTGAGCTTCTCTCATCAGTGTCTTTTGAAACTCTAAACATTTTCAAACACACATTCTCCCCCTTTGAAAACAATTCCAAAGGCACCAAACACAACTAATATCTACTCTGTTGTTCCTAAATTTAACCAAAAAACATTACTACATAGACTGATCCTCCTAAGGAGTAGCCTCACAACATCAATCCAAACATAAAGATATTAACTGGATACTTGGATTGATTCAATTGCATCTTCTTTTAATTCAAATTAGATTAGGGAATGACCCCCAACCTACCTCTTAGATACTTAAATGTATCCTTACATAATGACTTAGTGAAATTATTAGTAACCTGCTCCTTAGTTGGCACATACTCCAACCCCACTTTCTTTTCATGTACCTTTTCTCTAAGAAAATGATATTTGATAGATATATGCTTAATCTTAGAGTGCATCATCAGGTTTTTTGAAATGTTAATGGAACTTGTATTGTCACAATAGATAACCACTACTTCAGTTACCTTCTCCTAAATTCCTTCTAGAATCTTCATAATCCATACTACATGTGTACAATTAATTGTAGCAACAACATATTCAGCTTCGTTGTTGATTGAGATATACTGTTTTGCTTCTTACTTGTCCAAGATAAAAACCTTTCACCAAGAAAGAATGCACCTCCGCTTGTGATCTTCCGATTATCAACATTACCTGCCCAATCAACATCAATAAACATATTCAATGAGAAATCACCTTTATGTGTATACTAGAGACCATAGTCTTCAATTCCCTTAAGATATCTGAAGATTCTCTTTACCACAACAAAATGTGATTCCTTAGGATTAGTATAAAATCTGGCAATTAATCCAACTATGTGTGCTATATCTGGTCTGTTATGCACCACATACTGTAGCCTACCAATCATGCACCTGTAAAGTGTCTCATCCACATCTTTAGAATCATCATTTTTGATAGTTTGCAACTGGTTACCATAGGGGTACCAACCATTTTTGAGTCTTCTAACCCAAATGTCTTCAATATCTCTTTCATATATTTGGACTGCCTAATGTAGATAACATCTTTCATTGATTTAATCTGAAATCCAATGAAAAATTTAATCTCACTGATCATAGACATCTCAAATTCTTTACTCATCTCATATGTAAATGATCTACTCATCTCTTCATTTCCACCAAAAATGATATCATCTACAAATATTATTGAATTAGCAACCTGTCATCTTTTTTAGTCTTCAAATACATATTATTGTTATCACCTTTCCTTAGGAAACCAATCTGAATCAGATATGAGTGCAATCTCTCAAACCTTTCCCTAGGTGCTTGTTTCAACCTATACAAGGCTTTCTATAATTTACACACCATGTTCTTACCTTGTGAATTAGAAAATCCTTCAAGTAGTTCAATGTATACCTCTTCTTCCAAAACACCATTAAGAAAAGCTAATTTAACATCCATTTGATATACCTTGAATCCTTTGTAAGTAGCATATGCAAGAAATATCCTTACACCTTCATGTCTGACCATAGGTGAAAATGTTTCACCATAGTACATGCCTTCCTCTTGTGCATATCTTTTGTACACCAATCTTTCCTTGTTCCTTACCACTTCACCTTTGTCATTCATCTTGTTTCTTAAAATAGACTTAGTACTGATCATAATCTTGTCCACCGGTCTGGGTACTAGTGTCTAGGTTTTATTCTTCTCAATCTTCTCCAATTATTTTTCCATAGCTTTCACCCAATCTTCATCTTTCAATGTTTTAGGTTCAAATTCAGATAGAAAACATGTACTTTCTCTTTCCTTTCTTCTAGTTAGAACACCATCATTTATGTCACAAAAATTTTGATTAGGGGAATGACTCAATTTCACATACCTTGGCAATACCAATTCATATCTAGGAGTATCTTCAATCACTTTTATCATTTCCTATTCATTAATCTATCTCTCCATTGGTTTTGTTGTAGTGTCTTTCTTCACCAGTTGTACATATACAAACCCATGATAGTCTTCAGGTTATTTCTTGTTGGATTCATCATTATGCTTAGAAAATTCATCTACTCTTACATTAGCACTTTCCACTATCTTATTTATTTTCTTGTTTAAGCACTTGTAGGATTTTATCTTTGTGGAATATCCTAAGAATATCCCCTCATCACTTCTTGGGTCAAACTTACCTATATTTTCATCTCTCTTTATGTAACATATGATAGAATACAACTAATTGAATATTTTAATGGAGAGATTGACAATTGATTGAATACTTCAAAGACAAAGATTGATAATCACTGAGCTACAAAGGTATACGTGACACATTAAATCAGTTATTATATTTTCATTGATGTCAACTAGTTTTGACTATACTTATCATGATAGATACAAACATTGAAAGAAAAAAATAATGGTGAAGGAATGAGATATTAACATTAAGATGAAAGGTATAAGAAAGATATGAGTATGGTATTCATTGGGTAACTTATTGTATGACATTATGTTAGTGATTTGATTGTATTACATAATTCTGTTAAGAATTGAAAATCAAGAATGAACAAGTTTATGTGGTCGGTAAATGAAGAACTTAGTATACATCAAGTTGAAACATTGTACACTGAGCAAGTGTAGTGTATACCGAGTACAATGTTAACCAAGTAAGAAGTCACTGACACATCACGGTATTGATTGAGTGAAAGAAATAAAATGGACATATGATTGTTGACTTAAGATGATGAGTTGGATAAATATGGATGATTTTGAGGTTAAAGATAAAGTTTGTTATGAAGATCAAACAACTAACAAAATTCAAGGATGATCAGATGATCTAGAATGAAACATTTTTGTGACATAAGTTCTGAAGAAGGTTGAAGCAGCAAAATCAATGGTGAAGATTAAGAGGAAAAATATATGGATGAGAAGAAAATGGTTTATCATGTATATAAAAGGAGACAAGAGATTCATTATGAAAGAGATGCACATGAGAAGATTGCATTCATGCGAAGCTAGTCAAATAGGTTGAAGAAAGAACCAGGAAAATCTATAGACTACATCGAGCATCATAGAAAGGAATTAACTGACTAGAACAAAGTTGGAGGATACAAGGAAATTGAAGTGATTATGATGGATATTGGTATTTTGAGCTTAGCATAGATTTGAAAATCTACAAAGGAAGTTGTATTTGAATTAGATCATTTACTGTTGCATTTTAACCATTGCTACAGATAAATCTCTTAACCGAGTGGGACTTAATAGTCTTTATTATTTCATTATGACATTCAATGAATGTTGATTATTTCCATGTTGACCCCATAGTGAATGTTTGGTCACGGAGAACTATGAGTGATAAATCCTCTAACAAGGTCACACTTTATAGTGTGTTTTGTAACCTTTAACAGGGTTGGCTCCTAATTGAGCTCACTTTAGAAGAGTGAAATTATTTCAAGTACAGGTATCAAGTGGTTTTTCTCTTAACAGGGTTTCCATGTTAAAAATCAAGTGTTATATGTGTATGGATGTGATGATTTTTTATTTTTCTTTACACATTACAATTACTAGTTTGATTGGTATATACACTAGTTAATTTACTGGTATTCGATTAATGAATAGAAAGGCATAGACAAAGTTCTACTGAGTTGTTTTGATTAATTAAATGATTTGTTTTATACATCTGGGAGTATTTGGGACTATAGGATAGCTAGACTTAACTGATTCACCACCCCTCTCAATTATCTAACAACTAGTATCAGAGCTAGAGTACTTGAAGGAATAAGTTTGAAGGACTTAAGTAAAAGATCACAAGATGTATAAGAGAGAGGTGCCAAAGCTTAACAAAGATAGTTTCTCAACATGGAAAAGCAAGATGAAGTTATATCAATCAGGGATTGGTGATTCTACAGTGTACTATTTAGAAAATGAGTTTATAACTCCCACTGGACCTTTGACTGTCAACCAAATGAAAGAAAGACAAGAACACAATGCTATGATGATTGAGATTTATTCTTTATAAAATGTTGAGTTTGAAGACATTAAGACATGTACAAATGCAAAATAGATGTAGGAAAAGCTTACACTAGTTCATGGAGGAGATGTGAATATGCTCAGGGCAAAAGCTGAAAGTCTAAGAGGAAAGTTTGATGATATGAAGATGAAAGAAGGTGAAAACATCACTTAGTATAGCAATTGAATCAAGGAAGTTTTGAATGCTATCTGAGGAGTAGGTGGAACTATTGATGAAGACACTATGGTAAGTAAAATTTTCAGAACATTGTTACCTACCTATGCTATTAGAGTCTCTATAATTCATGAAATGAGAGCAGCTCCTGGTAATAATATTTCTCTTGATAGCCTAATCGGTAGATTGACTGCATTTGAGCTTAATAACTATGACAACAATATGTTACCTAATGCAAAATCTTCATTTTTGTCATCTCTAAAAATTGGAAGATCAAGCAACATACATAAGATAAGAAATGAAAGTGAAGAAGATGAACTTGATGAACTTGAAGTACTAATGGCTAGAAGACTGCAAAAAGGCAAAGGAAGATATAGAGGTAAACTACCCTTGGTATGTTTTAAATGTAAATAGATTGGTCATATTGCTGCAAGATGTCTTGATAGGAAATAAGATGAGAAAACAAATGAAAGATAAAATGAAAGGAAGATTGATATAAAAAATTACCAAGATCACAAAGGTAACCAACAATATGGAAATAGAGACAACTGAGACTACAGAGATAAAGGAAAGAAGGCATGCTACCTAGTTGAAGATGAATATGAGGACACTGAGACCGAAATTGATGAAGACATAGAAGTGGTATTTGTTGCACTAAAAGAAGATTCTGAAGAAGAAGAAAGGTATGTTGAAACAACACTTATTTCTAGAGTCAGCAAGAATGATACTTGGATTATTGATAGTGGTTGCACACATCATATGACTGGCGATGAAGAAAAATTTGAATATCTTGAACATTATAATGGTGAATCTGTGAAAATGGGAAATGATACACCTTGTCTAGTGAAAAGTAAAGGATCTATATTGTTGAATAATAAGATCAGATGTGAGAATGCATATTGGGTGAAAGGACTTAACTATAATTTGTTGAGTGTAGCACATCTGGATAACACTGGTCATCGAGTTGCATTTCAGAATAGAAAAGTGAAAATCTATGATGAGATTGGAAAATTGATTGGTACTAGTAAACAATTATAAGGTAACTTATTGTATCTGGACAATGTTGAAACTTCTTGTTTGTTGGATAAAAATGAAGATGTATGGTTATGGCACAAGAGGTTATGTCGCGAACTTTGATAGCATGGTTAAAATCAGTAAGAAAAGGAAAGTTAGAGGTTTACTGAGCATATCTAAACCTGACCATGTAATGTGCAAACAATGTCAAATGGGTAGGATGTCAAAGTCTAGTTTCAAGAGAAAACATTACTCGTCTAATGTTATTTTGGAGTTAGTTCATATTGACTTGTGTGGTCCAATGAGAACTCGGAGTTATTATGGAGACATATATTTTATCTTATTTGTTGATGATTCCTCTAGGATGATGACTTTCATATTCTTAAAAGAAAAATCAATAGCTTTCAAAATGTTTAAATGGTACAAAGAAAAAGTAAAAAAAGAAAGTGGCAAGGAATTGAAATGCTTAAGGTCAAATAGAGGTGGTGAATTTATTTATAATAAGTTTACTAATTTTTGTAATGAGCATGGAATTGGGAGACATGCATCTGCACTAAGGACACCCTAGCAGAGTGAGATTGCTGAAAGGAGAAATAGATCAATTGTCAATTGTGTTAGAGCACTGATGATTGAAAAGGATGTTGCACAAATGTACTGGAGAGAAGCTCTTAGTACTGTTGTTTACACACTAAAATGAGTTCAACTAAAGAAATAATCAAACAAGAAACCTTATGAATTATGGTATGGTTACACAGCTAATGTGATTTATTTCAGAATATTTGGAAGTAGATATTACATTCTGAAAGATGATAGAAATGAAAAATTTTATTCAAAAGGTGATGAATGGATATTTCTAGGATATTCTACTAAAAGAAAGGATTATAAATGTTTGAACAAGGCTACTAACAAGATGATTGAGTGAAAATGTGAGAGTTGATGAGTTTGTAGAAAAGAATGATGAAGAAAGCAACAAGGAACTGGAAGACTATGGTAGATTTGTTTATATTGAAGAACCTGAAACTCTACCTGAGGATCGATATGGTATTATCGAGCAACAAAATTAACGCAGGAGCATCCTAGGTGTAAGAGAAATCTTGCATCACCCAAAAATATTTCTGTTTTCTTTTCAATAATGGCTATCTTGTGCAGAGTTGCTATTTATGGAAAATTACTATTTTTAGTAAGTTGGTCATATGATCTCAGAATGTTGTGATTTCACAATTGGAGGTTCATCTTAGTCATATCAGCCTACCAGTTGAGTTTCATTGCCACATCATCTGTATTGGTGAAGTTATTGAGGTTTTTAGGTATGAAATCTTTCAGGTCAATTTTGAAGGCCTTAGAGGCTCTCGATAGCGATCGACCCCTGACTGACTAGAGCTTGCATGAGTAAGGCACTATAGATCAGGTCCTGCCATTTTCAAAAAGTGGTTATAATAGAAAAATGGAGCTACGGTTAGAAAGTTATAACCTCCAGAAGTTGGGGTACCTAAAAACATATTTTTGTAATTATTTGGAGCCGACCCTATGTAAAAAGAAAAGAAAAGAAAAGAATTCTTAGGATAGTCGGCCTTAAGGGCTAAATTTCTGGAACCTTCTCAAGTAGTGGAAATTGCCTATATAAAAAAGGTCCATAGTGTTGTCTAGGGTAGTTATGAGTAGATCTGGGTAATGATTCGAGACTTTGTCCTACAAAATATTGTAAAGGAAAATGCCCATGTGGCTTTACATATTGTAATTCTGAAAATTGTAATTCCACATTTGTGGAGATAATAAGAAGCCCATTTTTTGTTCTTCCAAATTGTTGTTGTTTCTCTGTTTATGTTATGTGTTTGTGGTATTAAGGGGAGCACCCTTCATCAAGTGGTATTAGAGCGGGAGTTCCTGAGTGTGTAAATAGATCGCCAACTATGAGGTAGTTTGCACTAGGACTATGGTTTAGGGTTTTAGCGAGCAACACAAAAATGCCTCCATGAAGGGAACGTGGTGGAAGAGCTAGTGGTGTGACACCTGAGGTTAGAGCGCTCTAGAGACAAGTGCAAGCATTGCAAGAAGAAATTCACAGAGGAATGAATCTTAATGTCAAAGATGAAAGTGAGGATGAAGCCAAAGAAGGAAATTATGATCAAGAAGGAGAAGGCGAAATTATGAACCGGGAGGAAGAAAGACTTTTTCGAGCCATATACAAGATTGGGAAAAGACTTAAGATTGAGGTTCCTACATTTTTAAGAAATCTTAACCCAGAGGAGTTGATCGACTGGATCAATGAATTAGAAGAATATTTTGAGTATGAAAATATCGAGGATCCTAATCGGGTCAAGTTTGTGAAGGCCATACTGAAGGGTCATGCAAAGATATGGTGGTAGGAGATTCAATTAGAGCGAAATAGAAGAGGAAAAGATAAAATCACAAGATGGGATCAAATGGTGGATAAATTGAAGAGATAGTTCATTCCTGTTGATTATGAGCTTAACCTACTTAAGAAAATGTAAAGTTTGAAGCAAGAAGGAAGATCTATTCAAGAGTATATGGAGGAGTTCTATCGAATCCTCATCAGAACAGGCCATGCAGAAGTAGATAAGGAGAAAGTTGCCCGTTACCTTAATAGGTTGAGGCCGAGTATTCAAGAGGAGTTCGAATGAACAATATTGAAGAGGCATACCAGTTTGCCTTAAAAGTAGAGGAAAAGATGAACAAGAAGTTTGAGAGCATACAAAATGGAAGAGGTCATGGTGGAAGATCTGGTGGATGGTCATATGGTGGCCGAAATGAAGACTCAAAAAAGAAAGATGAGGCCAGTAGCAGTCAGAATTAGAGAGGAAACAATTCCAATTATTTCCATGATTACAATAATAGAGATCAAAGAGGAAGAGGAAGAGGAAGAGGACAAAGCTTAGGAAGAGGAAGCTTTCGGGGAACATGTTTTCACTGTGGAGAAGAAGGTCATAGGGCATATGAATGTCCTCAATGCCAAGGAAGGACAAATAGGAGAACTAAAGGCCAGGCCAGAGTTGCACATGTAGATGAAGATGCCAGATCATCACATTCTAAAGATGCTGAAAGAGGAGAAACGCTAATTAACAGAAGAGTCCTGCTGAGTGGTGAGAATGAACCTGAGCAAAGGAGGAGCCTATTTTGCACCAGGTGCAAGTGTGAGGATAAGTGTTGTAATGTGATTATTGATAGGAGAAGCACTGACAATTTGGTGTTAGAAGAGATGGTCACTAAGTTGAAGCTCAAGAGACAGAAACACCCACATCCATACTAGATTGCCTAGGTACAAAATGACCACAAGGTCATGGTCAGTGAATAGTGCCTAGTAAAGTTCAATATTGGAGGATACCATGATGAGGTACTATGTGATATCATACCTATGGATGCATGTCATATGTTGTTAGGTAGACCATGGCAGTTTGACAGGTGTGTTGTACATCATGGTCATGCAAATACCTATTCCCTCACAATGGATGGAGTGCAACAAAAGCTAAAGCCATTGAAGGACACAAAAGAAAAGGTATGTGGTAATACAAGAATAAGTTTTGTTAATGGAATAAAATTTCTAGAGGGTATGAGGCATGAGCATGTATGTTTTGCTTTACTTCTAAAAGTTGGTAAAGAGGAAGTAGAAGATGTAATTGTAGAAATTATAGATTTGTTGAATGAGTTTTAGGATAATGTATTTGATAATGTGCCTGATGGATTACCACCAGTAAGGAAGATCAGTCATTAGATGGATTTGATTCCAGGAGCCAATTTGCCAAACAAGGTAGCACATAGAATGACACGAGCAGAAAGTGAAGAGTTGAATAGACAAGTACATGAGTTGTTACAGAAGGGATTGATTTGAGATAGCCTGAGTCCATGTGATGTACCAATAGTATTAGCACCGAAGAAGAATGGAGAATGGAGGATGTGTACAGATTCTAAGGCAATAAACAAGATCACAATCAAGTATAGGTTTCCATTGCCACGAATGGATGATATTATGGACTGTTTGAGTGGAGCTGTGTATTTTTCAAAGATAGATATGAAGAGTGGATATCATCAAATTTGAATCAGAGAAGGAGATAAATGGATGACTGCTTTCAAAATAAAGGAAGGACTGTATGAGTGGTTAGTCATGCCTTTTGGGCTAACCAATGCTCTGAGCACTTTCATGCGGCTCATGAACGAAGTTCTGAAATAATTTCTAGGTAAGTTTGTCATTGTTTACCTAGATGATATTTTGATCTTTAGTAAGACATTGGAGGAGCATATCATGCATATCGTATGGTGTTTTAGAAGTTAAGGGAAGAGAAATTGTTGATTAATTTGAAGAAGTGTAGTTTTATGAAGAAGGAATTAATGTATCTGGGATTTGTAGTTTCAGTAGAAAGTCTACAAATGGACTCAGAGAAAGTGCAAGCTATCCTTGAATAGCCTATTCCAAGGAGTTCTATAGAGGTAAGATCTTTTCATGGTTTGGCTAGCTTTTACAGAAAGTTTATTAGGAGTTTTAGCAATATTTGTGGACCCTTGACTGAAACAATGAGAGAGGATAGAAAAGAGTTTAAGTGGACTACTGGGGCAGATAAGAGTTTTAAACTATTAAAATAGAAAGTTACAAAATAACTAATTTTAGCACTTCCAAATTTTAATAAGGTGTTTCAAGTAGACTGTGATGCTAATGGTACTGCAATAGGAGATGTTATGAGCCAAGAAGGTAAACCTATTGCTTATTTTAGTGAGAAGTTAAATGATGTCAAGAGAAAATATTCTATTTATGAACATGAATTTTATGTTATAGTTCAAGCATTGAAGAAGTGGAGACACTTTCTGCTTCCTAAGGAGTTTTTTTTGTATATTGATCATCAAACTTTGCAATATTTGAATAGTCAAGGGAAGTTGAATCAGAGGCATTTGAAATGGGTTCAGGTTCTGCAGAGTTATACATTTGTTATGAAACATAGGAGTGGAAAGTGCTATACATGATGGTCATGCGAATACCTATTCTTTGACAAAGGATGGAGTGCGACATAAGCTAAATCCATTGAAGGACATAGAAGAAAAGGTATGTGGTAATGCAAGAATAAGTTTTGTTGATGGAAGAAAATTCTTAGAGGGTATGAGGCATGAGCATGTATGTTTTTCTTTAAATCCAAAAATTGGTAAAGAGGAAGTAGAAGATGTACCTGTAGAAGTTGTAGATTTGTTGAATGAGTTACATGATATTGTATTTGATAATATGCCTGATGGATTACTACTAGTAAGGAAGATCAATCATTATATGGATTTGATTACAGGAGCCAGTTTTCCAAACAAGGTAGCACACAAAATGACACTAGCAGAAAGTGAAGAGTTGAAAAGACAAGTACATGAGTTGTTACAAAAGGGATTGATTCAGGAGAGCCTAAGTCCATGTGATGTACCAATAGTATTAGCACTGAAGAAGAATGTAGAATGGAGTATGTGTATAGATTTCAAGACAATAAACAAGATCACAATCAAATACAGGTTTCCATTGCCACAAATGGATGATATTATGGACTGTTTGAGTGGAGCTATGTATTTTCAAAGATAGATCTGAAGAGTGGATATCATCATATCCGAATCAGAGAAGGAGATGAATGGAAGAATACTTTTAAGACAAAGGAAGGACTTTATGAGTGGTTAGTCATGCCTTTTGGGCTAACCAATACACCGAGCACTTTCATGCGGCTCATGAATGAGGTTCTGAAAGAATTTATGGGTAAATTTGTCATTGTTTACCTAGATGATATTTTGATCTTTAGTAAGACATTGGAGGAGCATATCATGCATATTCGTATGGTGTTTGATAAGTTAAGGGAAGAGAAATTATTGATTAATTTGAAGAAGTGTAGTTTTGCGAAGAAGGAAGTAGTGTATCTAGGATTTGTAGTTTCAGCAGAAGGTCTAAAAATGAACCCAGATAAAGTGCAGGCTATCCTTGAATGGCCTACTCCAAGGAGTGCTACAAAGGTAAGATCTTTTCATGGTTTGACTAGCTTTTATAGAAAGTTTATCAGGAGTTTTAGTAGTATTTGTGGACCCTTGACTGAAACAATGAGAGGGGATATAAAAGAGTTTAAGTGGACTACTGGGGCTAATAAGAGTTTTAAACTGTTGAAATAGAAAGTTACAGAGCAACCTATTTTAGCACTTTCAGATTTTAATAAGGTGTTTCAAGTAGACTATGATGCTAGTGGTACTGCAATAGGAGCTATTATGAGCCAAGAAGGTAAACTTGTTGCTTATTTTAGTGAGAAGTTAAATGATGCCAAGAGAAAATATTCTATTTATGATAAAAAAAAATTATGCTATAGTTCAAGCATTGAAGAAGTGGAGACACTATCTGCTTCCTAAGGATTTTGTTTTGTATACTGATCATCAAGCTTTGCAATATTTGAATAGTCAAGGAAAGTTGAATCAAAGACATTTGAAATGAGTTGAGTTTTTGTAGAGTTATACATTTGTTATGAAACACAAGAGTGGAAAGTCTAATAGGGTTGCAGATGCTCTTAGTAGAAGGAAACTATTATTGACAGAGATATAGATTGAGGTGGTTGGGTTCAAGGAACTCAAGAGTTTGTATCCAGAAGATCCTGATTTTGGTGAAGCTTGGAAATCTTGTAAAGAACCTGTTACTTTAGATAGAACGAAGTGGTTGGATTTCATCATTCATGATGATATGCTATTTAGAGGGAGTCATTTGTGCACTCCACAAAGTTTTATGAGGGAGAATCTCATCAAGGAGAAGCATAGTGGGGGATTGGCTGGACATTTTGGTCGTGATAAAACTCTTTCTTTGGTTAGTGAGAATTATTATTGGCCACAGTTGTAGCAAGATGTCAAGAAGTTTATACAGAGTAGCAGAGTATGTCAAATGGCAAAAGAAGTAAAAAAAAATATAGGGTTGTATTAGCCATTACCTGTACTAGAGAAGCTTTGGGATGATATCAGTATGGACTTTGTTCTTGGTTTACCAAGGACTCAGCGGGGACATGATTCAATTTTTGTGGTAGTTGACAGATTTTTGAAGATGGCACATTTAATTCCCTGTAAGAAGACTAATGATGTTGTTCATGTAGCAGAATTGTTTTTCAGAGAAGTGGTGAGACTACATGGTTTTCCAAAGAGCATAGTTTCAGATCGAGACACTAAGTTTGTTGGATATTTCTGGTGCACATTGTGGAATAAGTTGAAGAAAAATTTGAAGTCTAGTTCATCACATCATCCATAGATTTATGGATAGATAGAGGTGGTGAATAGGAGTTTGGGAAATTTGTTGAGATGTTTGGTTGAAGATAAGCCAATAGGATGGGATTTAATTTTACCATAGGTGGAATTTGCATACAATAATTCTATCAATAAGAGCACTGGTAAATCACCATTCCAGGTTGTATATAGAAGTAGTCCTAGAAATGCATCTGAGTTGAGGAAGATAGATAAAGAAGAAATAAGTAGTGCTGAAGCTAAGGATTTTATAGAACATTTGAAGAACATCCATGAGGAGGTGAGGAAGCACATTACCAAGATGAATGTGCAGTATAAGGCTAAGGTAGATGAGAAAAGAAGACATAAAGAATTTTAGGTTGGAGATGAAGTCATGGTTCATTTGAGAAAGGAGAGATTTCCATTTGGTAAATATAACAAGTTGAAAATGAAGAAGTTTGGGTCGTGCAAGATACTGAAGAAGCACGATTCAAGAAATGCCTATGAGGTCAAGTTGCCTACAGAGCTAAATATTTCACCAGTGTTTAACATTTTTGATTTGATAGAGTATCATGAGGGAGGTGTTTAAATTGAGATCATAGAAGCACAATGGAGTATTCCAGCAACTAGTTCAGATACCAAGGAGATTGAGGATGTATTGGATAGTCGTGTTGGCAGAAGTACAAGGAACAAGACATATGAAGAATATTTGGTCAAATGGAAAGGACTACTTGTTGAAGATTCATCATGGCTGACAAGGGAGGAGGTTAACTGTCTTGGTTTTCCTCTTCACATTTGAGTTGAGATAGGGTCATTTCTCAAATTACCCTGGGTGTTTGATGCAGGATCATTATGGGTATAAGAGAAATCTTGCATCACCCAAAAATATTTCTGGTTTCTTTTCAATAAGGGCTATCTTGTGTAGAGATACTATTTATGGAAACTTACTATTTTTAGTAAGTTGGTCATACAATCTCATAATGTTCTAATTTCACAGTTGGAGGTTCATCTTAGTCATATCAGCCTACCAGTTGAGTTTCATTGCCACATCATATGTATTGGTGAAGTTTTATAGGTTTTTAGGTATGAAATCTTTCAGGTCAATTTTGAAGGCTTTAGAGGCTCTGAATCACGATCAACCCCCAGCTGACTAGAGCTTGCGTGAGTCAGGCACTGTAGATCAGGTCTTGCCATTTCCTAAAAGTGGTTATAATAGAAAAACGGAGCTACAGTTATAATGTTATGGCCTCCGTAAGTTGGGGTATCTAAAAACATATTTTTGTAATTATTTGGAACCTACCCTATGTAAAAAGAAAAGAAAAGAAAAGAATTCTTAGGATAGTCAGCCTTAAGTGCTAAATTTATAGAACCTTCTCACGCGGTGGAAATTGCCTATATAAGAAAGGTCCATAGTGTTGTCTAGGGTAGTTATGAGTAGATTTGGGTAATGATTCGAGGCTTTGTCCTACAGAAGATTGTAAAGGAAAATGCCCATGTGGCTTTGCATGTTGTAATTCTGAAATTTGTGATTCCACATTTGTGGAGATAATAAGAAGCCCATTTTCTATTCTTACAAATTGAGGTTGTTTCTCTATTTTTGTTATGTGTTTGTGGTATTAAGGGGAGCACCCTTCATAAAAAATAATGCTACCAAGCAACAATATTTACAGACCAAGCATCAAAAAATAGTTACTGATGAAAATGATGATCATGCACCAATTGGAGAACACATTGAAGATTAGATATCTGAGCATGTAATTGCAAAGTATGTGAGAAGACACCATCCACAAGATCAGATAATTGGAGATAAAAGAGTAGGAATGATGACTTGAAGTAAGTTAAGAAATAACACATGTTTAGTTTGTGAATTTGAACTTAAAATAGTTAGAGATGCATTGGAAAATGGTGAATAGATCAAGGCAATGAATGAAGAAATTGAGCAAATACAGAAAAAAAGACATGGACATTGGTACTGAGACCTAAAGTAAAAAATGTGATCGAAACTAAATGGATATTCAGAAACAAATTGAATGAGAATGGAGATGTAACAAGGAACAAAGCAAGACTAGTTTGCAAAGGTTATGCAAAAGAAAAAGGAATTTACTATGGAGAAACTTTTGCACCTGTTGCTAGACTTGAAGGAGTAAGGATACTACTTGTATATGCTTCTTGCAAAGGATTTAAGGTTTAAAAATTGGATGTTAAATCTACATTTCTGAATGGGATACTTGGGGAAGAAGTCTACATTGAACAACCTAAAGGTTTTGATGATCCTAATCAGAGTAACATGGTATGTAAGATACACAAGGCATTATATGGACTGAAACAAGCACCAAGAGCATGGTATGAAAGACCACATTCTTATCTCATAAGAATTAGATTTGTTAGAACAAGTGACAACAAAAATTTGTATTTGAAATGTGAAACTGATGACAATATTCTTATTTTTGAAATATTTGTTGACGATATCATATTTGGAGGTCATGATAACTTATGCATATCTTTTTCTGATGAAATGAGGAAATAGTTTGAAATGTTGATGTTTGGTGAGATTAATTTTTTTCTTGGATTGCAAATACTATAGCAAAAGGAATGTATATACATCACATAATCTAACTACATCAAAGAAGTCTTGAAGACAATCGGGATGGAAGATTCAAAACCAGTTGGTACACCTATGCTCACCAGATGCAAGCTAACAAAGGATGACAAATCAACCGAGGTAAATCAATCCTTGTATAGATCAATGATTAGAAAATTGATGTATGTTGTGCATAGTAGACCAGATATTGCACATGCAATTGGAATTGTAGTTAGATTCTCCGCTAATCCTAAATAATCACACATGATTGCTATGAAATTTTTTTGAGATACTTGAAGAAAACTAAAAATTATGGATTATGGTATAAGAAAGAAGACAATTTTGAACTGAAAGTTTACACTGATGTTGATTGGGCTAGAAACATTGATGATAGAAAAAGTAGTATTGGTGGAGCATTCTTTTTAGGAGAAAGAGTGGTAACTTGGATAAGTAAGAAACACGGATGCATTTCTCAGTCCACTACAAAAGCAAAATATGTTGTTGTTGCCACTAATTGTTCAAATATTGCATGGATAAATAAACTATTCAAAGGTATGAATGAGGGGATCATTGATCTAGTGATAATTTATTGTGATAGCACAAGTGCTATTAATATTTCAAAAAATCCAATGATACATGCAAAGACAAAGCATATATCTGTTAAGTATCACTATTTGAGGGAGCAAGTTCAAGAAAAGAAAGTCAGATTGGAATATGTTGAATCACAAGAGAAACTTGCTGATATATTCACTAAACCCTTAGCGAAGGACACATTTGAATACTTGAGAAGTAGACTAAGGGTCCATCCCTTGTCTAACAGTTACTAAGTTGATATGAGGTTGCATCAACCTATACTTTATCATAAGATCTAATGATGTTGATGCATCATGTTCACACTTTGGGTTTTTGACGCAAGGTAGGGTAGGATGAGAGGCCAAAGGTACACCCTAACCCAAAACCTCCTTGTAGAAACCATGCAGAAGTAAAAAAATACAGAGAGAGAGAGAGAGATTGCAGAACAATTCAGATTTTATTCATCAAGTTTCCTCATACATGTCAGGCTGTAAGGCCATCCTAGTTAGGGACAAATATATTCGAATTAAATTACAATAGACCTCCAACATGTGAGGCTTCAGAAACTATCTTTGAATGCTTCATCTGATACCCTTCTACCATCTACCATCTACTGACTGCCCCTAAGACTACAACCAAACACAACATTTATACAAGAGGCTACTGAAACAAGTCAGCCTTCAAATCCATCATTGGAGAAAGGAATGACCAGATCTAGGTCCACATGCTTCCCAATGCTCAATACCAACGTTAAATCCATGACCAAAATTAAATGCACAATTCGGCCCCATGAGAAATTAAAATAAATCACTCGACAAGCAAGATTGCCGAGCACCAAGAAATAACTTAGCGAACCAACCAAACAACTTAGTCAAAGAAGGAACCAAGCAACTTGGTCAAAGAAGGAACCAAGAAACTTGGTCAAAGAAGGAACCAAGCAACTTAGTCAAAGAAGGAACCGAGAAACAACCGAGCCCCATCAGTAAACAAAGAAAAACATCAGCGAGAGCCAAAAGAAACTACCAAGAAAACCTATCACTTCTAAATTTTTTTTGGTGACACAGGATTGCCAAGGACCTGAGATGCTCCTGCATCAGTTTCCTAAGGCTATGAAAGATGGAAGACAAGCTAAAACTGCATATCTATACATGCAAGGTACATGAATCTAAACTGAACAACAAAGATATTGATTTGGCTATTAAAGAGCTGATTATTTTATTTTTGGCATTGCTGTCAAAGGGAGAGAGAATCAATGAAATATTCAGATAAGGGAGAGATAATTGCATGAATTAAGGGAGAGAGAATGAGAGAGATATTACATGCAATGAGAGACATTGATGTTATGTAGTAATTAAACATATTAAATGAATAAGCTAGGGAGAGCTTACTGAGTCACATCATATACATACAGAGTTGTAGATAGATGTTTTCTATTCTATGGCCCATATTTTATATTGTGTTGCCATCAATGCCAAACAAAGAGATTGATAGACTACAACTGATTGAATATTTTAAAGGGAGAGATTGAAAACTGATTGGATACTTCAAAGGGAGAGATTGATGATCATTGAGCTACAAAGGTATATGTGACACATTAAATCAATTATTATATTGTCATTGATGTCAACTAGTTTTGACTGTACTTATCATGATAGTTACAAACATATGAAGAAGGAAATAATGGTGAAGGAATGAGATTTTAACATGAAGATGAAATATATGAGAAATATATGAGTATGGTATTCATTGGGTAACTTATTGATGAGTCTATGACATTATGTTATTGATATGATTGTATTACATAATTCTGTTAAGAATTGAAGATCAAGAATGAGCAAGTTTATGTGGTCGATAAATCAAGAACTTAGTATACACTGAGTTGAAACAATGTACACTGAGCAAGTGAAGTGTATATTGAGTGCAATGTTAACCAAGTAAGAAGTCACTGACACATCATGGTATTGACCGAATGAAAGAAATAAAATGGAACATATGATTTCTGACTTAAGATGATGAGCTCTATAAATATGGATGATTCTGAGGTTAAAGATAAAGTTTTTAATGAATATCAAATGACTGAAAAAATTCAAAGATGATCAGATGATCTAGAATGAAACGTGTTTGTGACACAAGCTCCCAAGAAGGTTGAAGTGGAAAAATCAATAGTGAAGATTAAGAGGAAAAATTTATGGGTGAGAATAAAATGGTTTATCATGTCTATAAAAGGAGACAAGAGATTCATTATGAAAGAGATGTGCTTGAGAATATTGCATTAATGCCAATCTGGTTAGATAGGTTGAAGAAAGAACCCAAAAAATCTACAAACTACACTAAGCGTTAAAGAAATTAATTAACTAGGTAGAACAGAGTTGGAGGATATAAGGAAATTGAAGTGATTATGATGGCCAAAGGTATTTTGAGCTTGTCATAGATCTAGAAATCTGTAAAGGAATTTGCATTTGAATAAGATCATTTAATATTGCATTCTAACCATTGCTATAGATAAATCTCTTAACTGAGTGGGGCTTAACAATCTTTATTATTTTATTATGACATTCAATGAATGTTGATTATTTTCATGTTGACCCCATAGTGAATATTTGGTCACAGAGAACTGTTAGTGATAAATCCTCTAACAAGATCATACCTTATAGTGTGTTTTGTAACCTTTAACATGGTTGGCTCTTAACCGAGCTCACTTCAAAAGAGTGAAATTATTTTGGGTATTGGTCCCATGTGGTTTTTCCCTTAACAAGGTTTCCACATTAAAAATCAAGTGTTATATGTGTATGGATGTGATGATTTGTTGTTTTTCTTTACACATTACAATTACTGGTTTGATAAGTATATACACTAGTTAATTTACTAGTATTTAGTTAATGAACATAAATGAACAGAAAAAGTTTTACCGAGTTACTTTTATTAATTGAATGATTCATTTTATACATTTGGGAGTATTTGGGACTGTAGGATAACTAGGCTTAACTGATTCACCTTGCCTCTCATTTATCTAACAACGTCTACTCCTAAATTTTTTTAAATAACTTACACATGGAGATCGACCATGCCACAACTCATAGGGAGTTTTGTGTGTACCTTTCTTGAAATGAAATTTCTTCAATTTGTAAACCTCAGTGTTCATTACTTCTCCAAAATATCTGTGTAACACCCTTTTGAATCATTACTTTCCTAGCACAATCAATGATAGACTTGCTTCTTCTTTCAATAATACCATTTTGCTGAGGTGTTAGTGGAGCTGACATCTTTGTTTTGATTCCCTATTCCTCACAATATGAAATAAACTCATGTGAAGTAAACTCACCTCCTCTATTAGATCTAAGACATTTTAGGGTCTTACCAGTTTGCTTCTCCACTATAGCTTTGTAGATCTTAAGCATGTGAAAAGCTTCATATTTTTCATGTAGAAATACAATCTATATCATTCTAGAATAATCATCAACAAGAAACATGAAATATATATTACTGTAATCACTTGAAAATGGACAAGATGAATTAAGTGAGCAACCAAGGCAAAATCAAGGAAATTAAATCAAATCAAGCTAAAATCAAAGAAAAATTTCAATCAAGCCATAATTCAAATTTAATTGAAAATCAAAAGCTATAAAATCAATTTAAATCGAATAAATCAAAGGAAATCAATAAATTGTGCAATTAATCTAATTAATTGCATAGTTCATTTTAAATCAAATCAACCCCTTTAAGGGGTACACATGGCTAAACATATTAAATAAATTCAATTATTAAATCCTAATTTTCCCTCAACACCACATGGGAGGAAAAAGCCTCAACCAATAGGATTTAAGGATCAAGCTCACATGGATCAAGCTCAAATCGAATCTCCATCACACACAAGGTGAAAGCATCTTGTCCACCCATTTTGTCTCTTTGTCCCAAGATTTAAGTATAATTTATTTAAATGGTCTCCAAAGGTGGAACCATGGACTAAACCTCAAATTAACCATGATTAAATCAACTCTACCCCCTACCCTTCCCAAAATCTATAAAAGCAAGACATAATTCAAGCAATAATCATCCACAAATATGAGGATAACACAAAACCTCTTGCAATTTATAGCTAGAAAAGGAAAATTTAGAGCTAAATAGGTGTAATTTCATTTAGAATTAATCTTTTAGCTTTATTTATCATTCATTCTCATATTAGGGTTGTCACTAATGGAAGCTTGCTGAGAGCTTTGCATTAGCAAACCTAATTAGAGAGCCATAGAGTGCTCAATTGTCTTTTAAATTGCTTAATTAGATTGCTATTTGTGGTAATTTAGTTGTTATTTTGATTTATTGACAATACTAACCCTATGAAGGTGCTTTCCTTAGCACACAAAATGGCACCCACCATGGGGCATTAGGCCTCATTAATTTTTAATTCGGAGAAATTATATTTTTTCTTGAAAATCCTTGTGTTTTTTTTTTTTTTAAAGGTTCTATAGCTCTCTTACAAGTTTCTGTAGTGTGTACACTACTTCCTGTAGTGCATTTGAGGTCTGAATCAGTGCTTCCATGACAAAGTTGTGCACCTTTACATAGCAAAACTGTGTGTTTAACCCTTCTATTAGCCTGTCTTAATTTCTCTCAGCGCGTATACCCTGACTACCAAGTGCTTCCAATTTATTCTACAATGCATTTAAAGTTTTCTTTACGCACCTTTTCCTATTAAAGTAGTGCATTTAAATTGTTTCACAACACATTTAAATTCTATCTTTGCGCTTTCAAGTTATTCTACGGGGCGTTTAATCTTTTTAACAATGCTTTTAATAGGTTCTGCTTCTCTTTTGATTAAAATTAGAATTTGCAGAATTTAACTTTTGGAAAATGATTTGTCTATGTCTGCAGGATGACTGGTCATAAAAAAGTTAAAAATCCAGAGACCACATTTAACCTCAAAGGGAAAGCATTGGCCAAATGAATTAGAAAGGACAATATAGCAAACATCAAGCTAGTATTGGAGAATTCACAACAAGAGAGTGAGGTATATGAACATTATTTAAAAATTATAGAAGCTTACAAATAAAAATTTGTTTCATTAAATTGGATTTACTTGCCTTAATCGATTTGTGTCAAAAATTGATAAACAAGGCTGAAATTTTCAATTTCTCGCTTGTTTTCTTCATTTTGCTTGTTTGTGTTGACTAACTTGTTGGAGAGGAGACAAAAATGAGGGAATGCTCACCACTAGGTGAGTGAAATAATGACAAGATCTCTGAAACATGCCTCTATCCTTTGCTAGCTATAAATCAAGGTAAGCCTCAAACTTAGTCAATTTTTCTTTAAATTGTGGCTTTATGATTTGTGCTAAAATCTAGTAATTGTAGTAACCTATTATTGTTTAAGGAATTGATAATAGGCTTATGCTCTTCACTTTTTAAGTGAATCAAAGTGCCAAAATTATCAATTCCTTGATTAAATGAAAGGTGAAAAGGATAAAATCAAGCATTTAATCAAAAACCCCTTGTTTGTGGAGGAGAGTAGAAATACTCAATTCCCATTAGTTAGTGGGTTTGGGAAATTGAACATTGTTAATAGTGCTTGGGAAATAATAATAGATAGGGATATTCTCTTCACATTTTGGTGAATCAAATTCCAAAAACTTATCTCTTAAATCCATTTTATTGCTTTACATATGACCATGCTAGATCTTTAGTGGGCTCTCCTCTTGAGATTTGCCTTAACGAGGCCGGTGAGAGGGACAACCCAAAGTGGGATACATTTTCCTTTGCCACAAAAATCCAACCCACTATAAAATGAAATGAATGCATCTTTAATGGGGTGTGTGACAAAAGGATATTAAGCTTTCAAACTTCCTCGAGCAGTCCTTCGGGATCGCGCAAAACTCTGATATACCGATGGTGGGAAGCCTCCTAATTTTGGGGGATGAAACTTAATGTCCATTTTGAATGGAATCTTGACTAAATATCTTGTTAACTTAGCAAATCCTACCTTGTAAAGCCATGTTTACGAACCAACTTGTCAATTAAGTAGATTGCTTGGAGTTACTTTTTGTGCAAAAACCCGTGATAACGTCCTTACAAATTCAAACACTTTTTGTGTAGAGGGTTAAAAAGAACAAGTGTATTTGTGATTGGTTTGTTTGTAGAATACATAGAACAAGTAAGAGATATCCATTTTTAAAAATTATCTTATACTTTTAATATCTTCATAACAACAATCACCAAGTTTGGGGAAAATAATTCTAAATCAAACCTTTGTTGATTCTTGGTTTCTACACGATCTCATAGACTCAAATTATCTTTACAAGAAGATGGAACTTGCATTGAAAAAGAGGTCCCTGAATTTGAATCTCAAAACTCTTTCATAAATCATGACCAAGGAGATAGTCTCCCAAACCTTTTTGAAAAGAGAATTGATCCAATGGATATAAAATCCATATTTCACAATTACATCCATGGAGGAAACAATGAAAATCAAGGAAATATTAACCATGCCAATTAAGAGCCTAAAGAAACAGTCGAAGATAAAGCCAATAGGGTGGCTCAAGACATCGAATTCCTTGAAGTTATGGACAAATAAATAGAAAGAAATAGGGAAAGATATTTCCTTAATTTAGCCCAAGAAGGGGTGAAACTTCCACATGATTATGATGTTTATCAACTTAAGAAAGATAAGGAAGATGATAATCCAATAGGTTCTATGAATAAACAATTGAAACTATCTCAAGCACAAATTGACCTAATGAAGAAGGCAGCTAAACCTAAGCCATTTTCCATTGAGGCCTTGTGCCCATTTCCTTTTGATAAGAGCTTGGTTATGGCACCCTTCCCAAATAATGCAGTCTTCCCCAAATATGATAAATATATAGGTAAATCAGACCCACAAAATCATCTTAGAGAATTATGTGCTTTAAGTATCAAATTCATGCATGACACCACCTACTTAATGAGGCCTTTTCCAAGAAGTCTAGGAGGCCAAGCCATGGAATGGTTCTCTAAAATTCCACAAGGGATCAAAACATTTGAGGAATAAGCCTCTAAATTCATGACTCATTATTCCTACAACATAGAGCACAAAATCACCATGCTTAATCTTTGCAACACTAAACACCGAGATGGTGAGTCCTTTCTAGGGTTCCTCCAAAGGTGGAGAACAATTTTCACATGATATCTACAAAGCATACCTGAGAAATAAAGGATGGAGATATTTATGAATAATCTAAATGTAGAGATGAACTATAGGCTCCAACTTCAATGCCCCCCTACTTTTGAAAAGATCATTGAAAATGGGATCAAAATTGAAGAGGTGTTGGTTAAAAGAGGGGAAATCAAGTTATTCAAAGATAATAAACCCTATACCAACACTAATAACAATCATAACTTATCTAATTATAACAATAATAAAGGAGACAACAATCACAATGATAAACCAAGACTATGGTTGAAAAATACTAATAAAAATCTTGTGAATGATGGAGTTGTGGAAGCCCACAACCTGAAGGCTAATCCCTTTAATTTATTAAGCGAGTCGAATCCAACATATAATGTCAACCAAACTACCAAGGATCCTTATAATAATAACACCAACAACAATGAAAACAACAACAACAATCCATTCAATAATTCTAATGTGAACAAGCCTAAACCTTTCTTTTCCACCTATCAAAAAAGGAGATTCACATTTCTAGGTGAACCTTTCAAAAATGCATTAAGGACTTTGGTGGCTAATAAAATCATCACTCTACCTAAATCAAGGCCTTATGAACCACAAGTCAAGCCCAATTGGTGGAATTATTCTCATCATTGCGAATACCATTGCAAAAAAGGACATAAACTCAATGAAAGCATGAAATTGAAATATCTTGTCCAAGGTCTAATTGATGATGGAGCCATAAAGTTAGAAGGACCTCAAAATAATGAGGACCATATGGATTTCAAGAACCCTTTCCTAAACCATGAAAAGGGGGAATCATCAAACACAAATCACAACAACAAAAGAGGCAATGAAAAGGTGAATTTCTCCCATACTTATGATAATACCATTAATGCCTTAAGTAGTGATGAAAACACCATTAATGTGGTTGTGGTAAAAGAAAAGCCAAGGGAGGCAACATGTAATGTTGTAACTAGGGGGAGACCATCAAAGATTACTTTACCAAGAGGTTCCCCAAGAATTATCCTCCCTAATCTAGAATCTTCATCTTCGAAGCAATATAATTTGGTGGATCAATAACAAAGAACCCTTGCCCAAATTTCCATTCTAGAATTGCTAAAACTTTCACCTACTCATAAGGAAATTCTAGAAAAAGCCCTTGTGGAGACTAATGTGCCTTTGAACTTGGATGCGGATAAGTTCCAAAACATGGTCGGTCATCTTGTTGCACCCCATTGTCTATCCTTTTCAGAATAAGATGATATGTCCTTGAATCACCCACAAAATTTGCCTTTGAATATAGAGGTTTTGATTCACAAACATAGAGTGAAGAGAGTCCTCATTGATGGGGGAGTAGGCTTGAATATTTATACCCTAAATTTGGTTAAAGCCTTAGGATTTTTTGAGGAAGCTATTGACCCAAGGAAGAAGATAACTATCAAGGCTTACGATGACAAAGAAAGAGCCTCCAAAGGTCTCATAGTACTCCCCATTAGAGTAGGTCCAATTAAGAAAGAGACCATTTGCCAAGTCCTTGACCTAAAATTGACTTACAACATTTTATTAGGAAGGTCTTGGATCCATGAAATGTGGGCAATCCCTTCAACCTATCACCAATGCCTCAAATTTCTGTACATGGGACAAGAAGTCATGATAAGTGGGGAATCAAACCCCTTCCAATATTGTAATAACATGAAGCCTATAAATAACTCCTTAGTACTAGATAATGTGGAAGGGTCTATTTCTCAAAGATTAGAACAAGGGAAAAGTTCAAAAGATCTCCCATCTTTGAAATGGAGAGAAAAAGAAGAAAAAAAAGAGGTTGTTGTTGTAAATCATCAAATTCCCACTAACTTAACTACCTCAATTAAACGAAAAGAGAAAGTTAGTGAGGAAAGTACCCATGGAGAGAAAAAAGTAGACCAAGCTAGATCTATTCAAATCTACACCAAGGATGCCCATTATCAAAAAATGGATCATATGATGAAAAACTTTGAGAAGCAATTAATGCCAAATCAAGCAAAAGGGTGTGGGTGAATACTCCTTATCCATGACGGACTTACCCTTATCTCCCAAATCCCATGGAAGACCATCTAGCATACATGTACCCCACAAATACAATGATCACTTTATGAGGGAAAGTACATCTTCATCCATGGATGAAGAAGATAACAAAATCCTAAATTGGCTATATAAGGATAAAGAATCAAGTGCCCATGAAAAGTGCATTCAAAACATAAGTGTTCCCACTCATTAATATGGGAAAGGATTTCAAATAATGCATAAAATGGGATATACATGCCAAGAGCCTTTAGGAACAAGAAATGAGGGACTGATTGAACCTATTAAAATGACATGGAGAGATAGTAAGGAAAAGACTGGATTAGGGTACCTTGAACAAGGGTACACTCAAAAGAAGTATCCTAGGGTCTATGATCAAATATTGCAACTAGGTTCACAAAGTGATGAAGACTTGAACAATTGGGAATGGGATTCATTGTCAAATGAATTGTGTCAAGACAAAGAGATTGATGTCATTCATACCTATACTCTTAGCAAGGGAAAAGAACAAGCCTTAGAATCAAATCATAATCAAGCTTCAAGCTCTAGTCAAGAGGTTTTAGATAATGTGCCAAGTCAAGAATTTGAAGGAAATAAATGGGTAGGAGAACCTTACATACCATCATGGAGACCTACTATAGGAGAATATAACCCTAGGTTTAATCCAAGAGATTTTTACCCAACGGAAACCTTAGAGGATTCAACTGAGGAATATTTTGACCCTAGTTCTCTAGAACACCTAGAAGAGGTGCATGTCATAGATATAAGTGATACAATGTTTGAACCTTCCAATGAGGTCATGTCCTTAAATCCTATTTATCCAAATCAAAGCATCAACCCATTATCCCTTATCTATCCCAAGCTTATTGAATGGGATTCCATTGAACCTACCATCCTCCCAAACTTGGTGTCCCAATACCTTAATGAAATTGAAACTTATTATACCATGGAATATCAAGAATAAGTGACAAAGGAAAGTATCCAAACTCTCAGTTCAATTAAAAATGAAAAAAAAAAATAATAATAATAAAAAATGGAAAGAATCTAATGTTGAAAACCACATTGTGGCAACATTAGATAAAAAAGAGAAAGAAATAAAGAATGATTCCGGAGGTGAAAACCCAATAGAGGCACCTAAGGAAGGGAGTTTGGATACTTTTCCTGAGCACTATGAGGAAAGATCTCCTATCTTAATTGAACCAATAGAAAAAGTGAACATTGGGTTAGAATCATAACCAAGAATCATCCATCTCGCAACATCTTTATCTAGTGAAGAACGAAAGGATTTCATACAATTCTTCAAAGAAAAAAAAATCAATTTTGCATGGTCCTATGATGATATGGCGGGACTAGATCCTAATTTGATAATGCATCATTTGAACATTAAACAAGGAGTGAGACTAGTTAAGAAGAAATTGAGAAAGATGCATCCACACATAGCATTACTTATGAAAGTGGAGTTAGAGAAATTACTAAAGGTGAGATTTATAAGAGCCATTGATTATGCTGAATGGATTTCAAATATTGTGCCTATTTCAAAAGAAGACAAATCTATTAGAATTTTCATAGACTTAAGGGATCTCAATCTTGCATGTCCAAAAGATGATTTTCCTCTACCAAGAATAGATGCTAGCATAGATCTAACAACAAGACATTCCATGTTCTCACTTATGGATGGGTTTAGTGGCTATAATAAAATTAAGATAGCATCTGAGGATCAAGAAAAAAATGCATTTACATGTGCATGTGGGACATTCTACTGGAATGTTATGCCTTTTGGTCTCAAGAATTCTGGAGCGATCTATCAAAGAGCCATGATGACCATATTTCACAACATGATGCACAAGTTTCTAGAAGACTATGTAGATGATATAATTTATAAATCCCACTCAAGGGAGGAACATCTACCCATCTTAGAAAATATATTTGTAAGATTGGAGCAATTCAAAGGCTAAATCCAAAGAATTAAATGTGCATTTGGTGTACAATCAGGAAAGATATTAGGATACATAGTTTCCACCAAAGGAATAGAGGTAGACCATGCCAAAGTAAAGGAAATCATGGAAATTGGGGCACCTCAAAACATAAGTCAGATGAGATCCCTTCAAGGAAAGATTCAATCCATCAGAAGGTGCATCTCTCAATTAGAATAAAAGTGTCACATTTTCACTCAACTCCTTCACAAGTACACAGTTTTCAAATGGGATGACAAATGTAAAGAATAATTTACCTTATTAAAGAAGTACCTAATGAATCCTCAAAATTAATGCACCAATAAGAGGCAAGCCTTTAATTTTATACATCTCAGTGATAGAACATGCATTAGGGGCACTCTTGGCTCAAGAGGATGAAGCTAAAAAGGAAAAGGCCATATAATACATAAGCAGAACATTGGTGAAGTATGAGTTGAGCTACACCTTCATTGAAAGAGCATGTTTGGCCATAGTTTTTGCTTCCAAAAAATTACACCATTATATGTTATCGCACAAAATTTGACTCATTGCAAAGATTGATCCTTTGAAATACCTTCTTAGCAAAATAACACTAAATGGAAGATTGGCCAAATGGGTCATAGTTCTAAGTGCATTTGACATAGAGTATGTGGATTGAAAATCCATCAAAGGGAAAGTAATAATTGATCAACTAGTAGAATTACCTTTACAAGATTAACATCCAATTCAAGTGGAATTTCTAGATTCTAAAATCATTAATGTCAAAGAAAAGACATTGAAATTGTATTTTGATGGTTCCTATACACAACATGGATCAGGAGCAGGGATTTTATTGATTACTCCTCAAGGGTCTAAAATTTCAAAATCATACAAATTTATATTCCCATGCACAAATAACATAGATGAGTATGAAGCATTGGTCATTGACATAAAGTTGGCATTAGAATGGAAAGTAAAAGAGCTACAAATCTATGGAGATACTGAACTAGTTATTAATTAAATCAATAATGAGTATCAAACCAAAGATGATAAGTCGATACCATACAAGAACATGATTGATAATCTCAAGAAATAATTCACTCTAATTACATTTGAGCAAGTACCGAGAGATAGGAATAAAGTAGCGGATGCAATGGCTACATTGACATCACTTCTCCAAATACCATATCAAAGCGCCAGATATGAATTCTTGGTAGAAGAAGTTGAGCGATCCATATTTGACCCTACCCATCCTCACACCATTTGTTTACTAACTGAACATGACTCACCCTGGTATGGAGCCATTTACACATAATTAAAAGACCAAAACTTTCCCATAGACCAAACCAGAAATCAAAAGAAAAGCTTTGTATGAAAAGCCTCTCGCTATACTATCATATCTGACACATTGTATCACAAAAGTCTAGATGGGATGCTTCTAAGGTGTCTAGAGAAAGAGGAATCTACCATAGCCTTGCAGGAAATCCATGAGGGGATTTGTGGGTCACATTCAAATGGTTTAACCCTAGCTAAGAAAATTCTTAGGATAGGATATTTTTGGCCTACCATGGAAAAGGATGCATGTCACTTTGCAAAAAAATGTCATAAATGCGAATACCATGGGAACTTGATACACGTACTAGCACAAGAGCTTCATTCTATGACTACACCTTGGCCATTTTATCAATGGGGTTTGGATTTGATAGGTATGATTTATCCACCATATTCAAATGGTCATAAATTTATCATTACTGCAGTGGAGTATTTTACGAAATGGGTGGAAGTTTTACCCTTATCCATTGCCACAGGAAAGAAGATATCCTTGTTCATATTAAATCACATATTCTATAGATATGGTATTCCTCATGCCATCACAACGGATAATGGAAAATATTTTAGGAACAAGGACTTGAAAGAACTATGTACAAAATTCCATGTGGTACACCACTCATCTTCAATATATTACCCACAATGTAATGGACAAGCAAAAGCAACAAACAAGAACATGCTAAAAATATTAAAGAGAACAGTGGATAATTCAGGTAGAGACTGGCACATTCAAATAAACCCTACTCTATGGGCTTATAGGACAAGCATTAGAACACCAATGGGGGCTACACCATTCTCCCTAGTCTATGGAGTAGAAGCGGTTTTACCTTTGGAGGTAGAAATTCCATCTTTAAGAGTCTCTTTGCATGGATTTTTGAGTGAAGAAGATTATAGGGTTGCAAGGTTGCATGAATTGGAGCTACTAGATGAAAGAAAACAACAAGATTTTAATCAATTAAAAGTGTATCATAATCGAATATCAAGGAACTACAACAAACATATCAAACCGAGGACATTCCAAATAGGTGATCTAGTGTTACGATAAAAGCCTAAAAATCAAGCAGAAAGGGAAAAGAAAGGAAAATGGGAAGAAAACATGTTAGGACCTGTTGTGATCACTTTGTCTTTTGGGACATGAACCTATAAACTAGTTGATTGTGAAGGAGAAGAGTTGCAAGAACTAATCAATAGTATACACCTGAAAAGGTTCTACACATGAAGTAGATGGAAGGAGATAAATAAAAAGAGTATCAAAAAATTAGATGAAAGAGCATTCTATTTATTTTGCATAGTCAAAAGAGATCTTGAAAATACCAAAAGAACATTGAAAAGAAAAAAAGAGAAAACAAATTGGAAAAATAGAAAGATAAAAAATAATGGAAAATTGAGCTTGAAGAAAGCCCAAAAACATTTAGAAATGATCCTCAAAAAGATGTTGTCTTGGTGAAAACCTAGAAAATAGGCGCCTCGATGATATGGAAAACAAATTGAAAAAGAGAAAATACAAAAAAATGAAAAAAAGAGAAAAAACTTGAAAAATAGAAAAAGAGAAAAATTCATTCAATCGGTGAAAACCTAGTAAATAGACACCATTGAAAGTCCAAGTCAGTCTCATACCTAGTGGTCATCCTTGTAAATATTGCATTCACCAGCATTTGCATATATTGCATAATGAAACCCCACAGTTGCATTTACAAAAACCTAAAGATGTTGTCACCTAATTTGCAAAATGTCCCAAGTCCAACAAACACACTTACATCAAACTAGGGAAAACTCTACTCAAAAGGAGGAAGGATTCATCAAAGCAAGGAATCAATCTGACACCAAATCAATTCATCAAAGCACAAGTAAAACACTTACATGATCAAATCTAAATCCTAATCCAAATATCAAACAAACGCAAAATTTTGATCCAAGATCTCAAAAAGACCTCATCTTTACTAGGATTAAAAGTATGAAATGGATACAACTATACTTGAAATATGGATTTGAAAAATGATGCAAAATTTTTCTAAGTGTTGAATTGATTGATGAAATCATGTCTTTCTAGCAAATCGATGAAAGCTTTTAAACTAGAAAAGATATGATGAAACCATGATATTTTATTGGTTTCTAAATGAGTGTCTTAAGATCAAAGTTTTAAAGTATGTGTTATTTGTGAAGGACATGATCATCAAAGAATCATTGAGGACATGCACATATGGCGAAACCGTGATCTTTGATTATTTACACAAAAGGATACCTTGGCTATTTTGATGTTAAATATCATAATACCAAAATCCACTTGCAACATAGAATCTGACAAAATCGGTATTCATACTCTCATGAGGGACTTCAATCGGTGATAGTTGTACCAAGGGTGGGAAAACAACGAGAAAAGTGAAAAAGGTATTCATATCATCATGGTTGAACCAGTGATGGTTGTACTAATTTCGCATTTCAAAACTGCTCAATGATGAATATAAGCTCCAAATTTTCTGAATAGTGACAACTAGTTGCATACATCCTAGATTAAATGCATTTAAGGTTTTTTCCTTTCTTAGTTTGAAAACAGATTTGAAAAAGAGAAATAAAAAGGGGGTAGAGTTAATGAAAAATCAAATGTTCACCAAAAACTATATGTGATAGAGTGTGTTGGAAATCAAGAATAAAAAACAAAAGGTGCCTTGCATTAGATTAATTGCATTTAAATCATGTTACATTTACGTTCATTTCATGTCATCATCATCTTGCATTCATTTAGGGAATTAATTTTAGTTCATTTAGATTCATCGCATTAAGTTGCATTCATTTCAAAATCCAATAATTACATTATCATTATAGTTTCATATCATTAGGCTCATTTTAAAATTGGATTTGCATTAGTTTACATACGTGTAGTCCATTCATTATCATTCACCATTTCATTAAATTCAATTAAGATTGCATTTGCATTAGGTTGCATTCACCTTAAAATTCTCATCACTTAGTCGCATTAATTACATCATCTCAAAATTCATCATTAGGACATCATAATCTAAATGGCATTGCATTCATTCTAAACATTGCATTTTAAATTCATCTCATTAGTACATTGCATTTTCATATAGGTACATTTCATCAAGGATTTATTACATTTAAACATTAAATTATATTCAAACTTAAGTGTATTAGATCATTGCATTTACATCTAAGATCATCCATATATCATTTATATCATCTATCATTACATTCATCATTAAATCATCCAAATCCATACATTACATCACATAAGTGCATCCATCGCATTTCCATTACATTTGCATCTCATTTGCACCTCATTTATATTTGCATCTCATTTACATTGCATAAATCCATAACATCACATAAATGCATCGATAAGTATCATCACATAGCATTAATCATAAATCATTAAATACCATCATCATACATCATAAACATTAAACCACGCATTACATGCATCAATCTACTCTATGTCATAAGTAAGAAAATCATTTAAGCATACATAAACATGTGCATTCATATCATAACATTGCATTTGAAAAAGCATAAAACAATGCATATAGAGATAGAATCATGTAGATCTGCATATCGCATAAAGCACCTCTAAACTGAGTCCAACACATGATGAAATCATGTAAAGTAAATCTATCAGAAAAGATTAGAGTCCATAATATCATCAAAGTCCATTAGTATATGAGAATCAAAGTCCATCAAAGTATAACAAGTATCAAATCATAAACAACATATGATAAAAGAATAAGGAGAGTCCAATGTCTTGATATCAAAAATAAACATCATAATATACATCAACTAATGGATCAATCATATACATCTCAACTGCCAGACCCACCGACACCATCAGGATCAGGATCAGTATCTAGACCTCTACTCGAGCTAGTTTTTAATTTGTGTTGACTCATGGAAGCCATGAAGGCCTACATCATACTAACCACCTGAATCTCCTGTTGCCTAATATCTGATACATTAGATTGTAAAACCCGAACATCAGTAGCTGATGTTGGAGCCTCTATAGGAGGAGCTTGAGCAAGTGGAGCCTATGGAGGAGCCTGATGAGGATCCTATGGTGGAGCCATAGAATAAGATGGAACAAAAAAAGATGGAATGGAAGAAGAAGGAATGGAAGAATATGGAATCAATGGAGGAGTAGGACCCTGTGGAGCCATTGGAGGTGCTGGAGGACCTTGTGCCTGATCAAGTAGAATCTGTGCTACCTGGGCATCGATGTCAGCAACAACCTATGCACTGACCTTTCTATACACTCACACCCGATGTTGGCCCCATATGTCCAATCTATTTACACCAACCTGGTGAAGGGATCTAAATTGTCCACCCCTCACTCTCACCCATCCACCCCTCATCTGCACACCACCTCTAGGAGGAATAGGAGCAACAAAAATCATGAGTATCATGGCCCTAGCTCCTCTATCACTCCATCATCTCCGATAACCTCATCTCCAACCACCACCACCACCACCACTATCCCCACCATCCTCATCAGACTCCTCCTTTATATCAGGAACTGGCTTGATGGGATTTGTAAACCTTAGAAAAGGATTCCAAATGAACCACTCAGTGTAATCATCTATCATCCCTGCATCCACTATATGATCTCTCATATCCCATGCAAGGTGGGGTAGTTGTAACAACTCTTGACTTGTTGTTTGATAATATATCGAAGTGTTGGAAATATGGCTAAGTAGGATATCAGACTGTTTTCATTATGGAAACATATACACAACATAAAGATAGCATAATAGTTGGAAGCTTTCTTGTATGAGCGCACTTAAAAATTGTCTAAGTACAATAGTATTTTCCAGTCTAATCAGAGACATTTTTGTTTAGTGATGTTCATAGAAGAAGGTTCAGTGCATGCAAACTTGAATATGAATCATTCTATGTATATCAAAGCAACATATGAGAGTGCAAGTCTGTACGACATGTATGAAAGAAGATATTAATGATTTACAAAGACAGTGTTGAGCCGACCTAAATAGAGAAGAAGACAGAATATGATCACAATAAGTTAAGGGATTATTTTTTTTATCAAAATAATGACTTAACCATGTAGGGACAACATCCTAGATGTTAACCCTAAGGCAACATGAATTGACTTTACATTTTGAGAAGAGTTTATGTATTGTAAGCTGACTGGAAGTTATTAATTGTAATAACTTGTATAAATGTAAGAATTATGTAATGTGAAATGTACACATGATACATATAGAAATTGTAATAAGTTGACATATGATGCGAAGCTTCAAATTGTAAGAAAGAAGAAAGAAAGATCTGTAAGTGAAAGAAAAGAGCCTACAAAGCTAAATTAGAATGGGAAAGCTATTCACCAGTAGTAAAAGGTTTTGTATTTTACCTTTGTATCATAAGCTATTATTGTATATTGCATGTTTGGGTAGTGAACTTTTCTTGCAAGCATTTTTTCTATAATAGAAACTCCTAATGGGGTTGAGGCTTCTAACAAGGCCTATAATCCTTTAACTAGGACATAGACACTATATGTATGTAATAGACTCCTAACAGGGTCAACATCCTTAATTAGATAGTTTTGATTAGTGGATCAATTGTGGGTATCATCCCCACCTGGGTTTTCCCTTGGCCAGGGTTTCCTCAAGAAAAAACATGGTGTTATGAGTTCATTTGGTTTATTTCTATGCTTTTTTTTAATTTAATTAGTTTAGTTTCTTATGCAAGCTTCAAGTTAATTTGTTATATCCATAATTGGAAAAAATTAAAATTTTGTGAAATATTGATTCACCCCCCCTCTCAGTATTTCCTATTTATAATAATTGGTATCAGAGAATAGTTACTCAGAACAAAGTTATTTGGAGAAAGCCTAACAAATTGAGTAAGATCTCTATGGATATGGATCAATTGCAGAAGAATCTTGAAGAAGCTCTTTAACAAATTGACATTCTTACTGAAGAAAGAGACACTCTGAAAGAGAAATATGATGATGCGAAAAACTACATTGAGAAACTAAAAGAAAAGATGGAAGATCTAAAATCAAAGAAATAACCTACACTTCAAGTCAAGGACTATGATGAAATTTCAAAACTAAAGAAAGAAAATGAGATCCTTAAACATGAGTTGAAGATTGTAGATCTGAAGTTAATCTCGAAAGATGAAAATAGTAAAGATGATTCTAATCTAAAATCTGAGAATGCTAATCTAAAATTTGAACTTACAAAAGTGACATCTGAACATGAGAAAACAAAATTATAGTATGCTGAACTTGAGAAGTACAATACAATTGTGAAAGGAGAACTAACTCAGTCTAAACAACATCTTGAGAAACTATATTCCAGTAGTGAAAAGATTGATGAACAAATGTCTTATCAGAAACCATCCTATGATAAAACTGGTCTTGGATATCTTGAAGAAAAGTTCCCTAAGAAGATTGAGGAATGCAAAGGACTAGATCCGGAACACTATGAGAGAAAAGATGAAAAGAAGTCTGATGAAGCTAACAAATCTAAAGACATACATAATCCACCTAAAGAAGATGAACCATCTAAAGATATGTGAAGAGAATTCAAAGGTAGATGTTTTTCATGCACTTCTTTTGGACACATGAAAAGAGATTGTATAGGTAAGAAATTTAAACCTATCTCTGGTTACTGTTATAATTATCATGGTTTTGGACATAGAGCTATTGATTGTAACAAACCTAGATCTAATGATATTAATGGTAGTAGAATGTTTAGAGATACTAATCCTACAAATAAAAGACTTATTGGAGACATGAACAAAAGGAATGGAGTTGTGTGTTATAGATGCAACAAGATTGGACATATTGCCAGAAATTGCAAATTGCAAATCAGTCAAACAGGACCGAGATATGGAAACAATGGAGTAGTTTTTTTGATATGCAACAATTTTGGTCACACAACAAGATTTTGCAGAATGGACAACATGAGAAACCCTAATCCTAGAAACTATACAAGAAGAAGTGTGAGCACTAACAATAGTCAGAGAGGATGTTGTAGTAACTTGGAAGAAGTTGAATTTTTTAAAGCCACAAATCAAGCAAGCACACTCAATATACCAGGAAATCAGACAAGTGAAGTACCTGAGAGTAAGTGTGGGTCACTTCCTAATTCATCTCAAAGCACTTAGACATTTATTTCATGAATTATGTATTAGAGTAAAGTATTAGAATAGTGTAGAAGTTAGATTAGATTGAATTGAGTCTTGTGAAGTTAATATGACCTATTATATGATGTAATAAAGCTATGGTTAAGAGCACATGAATTTATGAATATGTATGCAAGTACACGAAAAGAATGAAGTTTTGCAGGTAACTAGGAACAACTTTTTGGCATGAAGCAGTAAAGAAATTTAATGTGATGTCAGAATCTTGAAATATTTGAAGGATAAAAGCATATGATCGGTATTAGTTGATCATTCAAGTGATTACAAGTGATAAAGAGAGCTAGTTAGTGGGGATTAAGAGCAGTTTGCAAGATTTGGAGACATATTTCTTTCCAGATCTACGCAAAGCCCTAAATCATGATTCCGAGGTATTTTGATGAGTAATCACTATTAAGTAGTTGTGTTTTTATAGAATCGTGGATGCATCACTTGTTCACCACATCGAAGATTCAGTCAGATCTAGAATGAAGAAGGAACCTATAGAGCCTTTGGAAGAAGACCCTAGTTTAGCCTTGTCATTCATTCCAAATGGAGTTTTGCATTTATAAGATGTAAGAGGTTATTTGAAATGTAAATTTGAGACCATAGGAGATGGTAACCTAATCATGGAGTATGAAAAGATCTATAAACATGATATGTCATACAAAGAAGGGTTTGAACATTTGAATGAGATTGACATTTTCAAGTATACACTTCACTATGAATTTCAAAATGATGAATGGACCAAGATAATTTTGAGTAGAATTCATAATGGAAAGTTTTGGCCAGATGACAAAGTCATAGACATCACCATAGACCTTATTCATGAGGTAACTAGTTTATCTAAATTAGGATTAATTCCCTTAAATGAGAAGAATGTCAAGAAAATAGTTTTAGACAATACCAAATCGTCATACAATGGAAGAGGAATTGTTATTAGCAAGATTGAATAGGAGGATGTTAGATATGTATGCAAAATTTTGACTTCAAAGTTTTGTGCAAGTTCTAGAGAAGATGATATGACAACTGGCATAGTACATGCAACTTATCTTATGTGTGTAGAAAAGTACAGGTAGATATGTGTGAAATTCTAAGGATTCAATTGACAGAGAACCTTGAGAAGATCAGAAAGACCAATAACTCACAATTTAGATTTTCAACTCTGATCACTTATATGTTTTTTCATTTGCTAAGAAGATTCCCATACACTATAGGAGTTGACTGGAATGGCAACATAAATTCTATGGAAATAATCAACAAAGTGTAACTGAGACACCCTATAGACAAAGTGAATGAAAGTTCTACTTTAGTGATTAAAACCTTTCAGGATGAAATGAAGAAAAGATCAAGGATTCCACCATCTATAGTGGAGAAGTACAAATATGAGATATATTTTTGGTAGATACAGACTTTACTTATGTTGAAGCAATTTAGCCAAGAGTAGAATTTATAGACCCTCTTGAATATGAAGTTATAGAAGCTGAGATTGAAGGATATGTGAGAAGATTACTTAAGTGTAATTTGGATGCTAAGAACCCTAGATTTGGATGAGGAGAACTTCAACTCCGCACAATCATCCCAAGCACATAAAATGGCAAAGAAAAGAGTTGATAGTACCATCAAGAAAATACTAAAGGATACTGGTATGATAGAACATGAATTTGTCAATGTGAAGTAGATGAAAAAAGCAATCAGGGATATTAGACAGAAAGAGATACTATCAGTCCCACCTTTGACATCCCTTGCAACCCCTACTAAAGAAATACAAGAAATAGATGAAGAAGTTGAAGAAGTAGAAGTACATGAAGTAAGGAAAACTACAAGGTCCTCATCCACCACACCAACCAAGAGAGTCAAATAAACAACAAGAAGAATATGTAAAAGATAGAAAACTATATTTACCCCAGTGCAAAGGAAAAGATGAGCAGTGAAGATAGATGAAGAGGCAAGAAGCAAAAAGAAGAAATGGAAGCTGAAAATAGATAAAGTGAACCCTTTAATCATTAATGAAAGTGATTTCACTAAGTTGAACAAATACTATGATATGTATGACAACTTTGAGAAGTTGAATTTAGAGAATGCAATTGTTAGACATATGATCCTTACAAATAATAATTTTGATGACATAAAAAGCAAGATCCATGACAACATTTTTGAGAAATTAGTTAACAGAAAAAAGAGAGAAACAAAAGAACATAATTGAATAAGAGAGAGTTTTGTAAGAAAGTTATGTGTAATAAAAAATGAAGAACACTTCAAGGAAATAATGAAAAGTCTAAGTACCCATCTAAGGAAGAAAACAAGGACTATATTGATAATGGGAGCAATTATGAGGAGATTAACAAAGAAATAGAGGAAGCGGTTGTAAAGGTTATGACTTCTGGACTAGGTGAGAAAATCAGTGAATCTGATCAACCAGTTGAAGAAGAACATCAGACTGATCCATCACCAGCACTACCACCCTCCATCAACATTGAAGATGAATATATGAATGTTGAAGGAAAAAAATATCACCTTAGATAGTGAAGAAAATCCCTTCAATGACCAAGAAGCTGATGTTGGCAATTTGATTAATGAGTAACATGATATTGAAACAAGAAAGGTAGATGAAAAAGAGGAAACAAAGAATGATATTGAATAGAGGTAAAATGGAATCACCTCTATTTAGATGTGTTGTATGGGGGAAATATGAGATCCACTCCTAAATCCAAATTCGCAAAGGAGAGATCCAATTTGATCAACCAAAAGGTTAATACACAATCGAATCAATCTATGGAGAATATGAAAGAGAGAAAAACCCTATATTTCCCCATGGAGAATTATGCTTGAAATCTGAAATAATTGAAATACAAGTACTAACCTCAAATGAGGGAAAATATGAAAAATGCCAATTTCTAATGTCTGTGTGTACTTTCAGGCAATTCTGCAACTTGTTTCAGACTGGAAATGCTGAGATGAAGAAAACCTAGAAATCTTTTATCTTTCCAATGGTAGGTAGTCTTTGATCCTCATAAAAGGTCAAAGGATACATTCTTTATTTGAAGGTCGATTCTGACTTTGTTCACAGATCTCAGAAGTTTGCCAAAAAGGGTATCTAAATCTGATCTTAGATCTGAAATTCTGCATCTGTACCTGCTAGAAAAGGGGTTTTTTTTGTATGGGGGGTTTGCCTTGGTCAAACCCCAATTTAGGAATTAACCTTGAAATTGAATTAAAATGTAGCATGCATAAACAAAGTAATTGAAACAATTCACCTTACTTATGTTGAAGTCCTTGTAGAGGATTCGAATGCTCAAATCCACAAGTAGGAATGCTTCAATGGATGTAGGATGTCTCAAATCAATGACATTTGATCTTCAACACCAATCTTGAATTGATCTTTGCATATGAGGAGGCTTGGATGAATGTAGAAGGATGGATCTTCAAGGGGGCTCCAAAGAGATTGAATCCTTCAATGGCTAACAATGGATCTCCTTGATGGATGAATGCTTGAACACTTGAATTCTTCAAGGCTCTTGCTTGCACTTGAGAGCTTGATGGCAAAAGAAGATGATTGAAATGAGAGAGGAAGGCCTCCTTTTATAGTGAACTAGGGCACAATCCTCTAGAGGGGCCACCTTGGAGAATTAAATCCTAATTAGGTCCTCATCTTTAGAAAATATACCTAGATTAAATGTAATTTAATGATTTACCATTCTGAAACCTGAAATGGCTAACCCAAAGGCGAGAAAACAAATATCCCCGAAACCTGACACCTAGAAATCAAGGAATTTTGAAATCTAGATAGGGGGTCAAGGACAAGCTTGGATCTAACTAGGTTAGGGTTGAGGTCAACTTTGACCCCATAAGGTTGACTTTGACCTTATGGTCAAAAACCTTAGGATCCTGACCCAGAATGCTAGGAAATGCAGATATGAAGTTAAAATCAGGTGTAGAGGAAAGAAGAATAGGGGGAAAAGCCAGATACATGAAAAGACCCAATCAAGGTGCTTAACATGACCCTAGACCACTTACTCAGAGGGATAAACACTCTTATTATGGAAGTGCTTCCATTTTAAGTTGATACATTAAGCCCGCACTTTAGCAAGAGTATGGACTCGATGCAAACTCTTGGTAAAGGAGATCAGAATGAAAAGATAATCTTATCATAATCCAAGGGACAAAGAGAAACCTTAAGCCCCTTGGGACTCAAGTCTTCATCAAATCCTAGATCACAATAAGAGAGACATCTCTAGAGAGAGAAAGAAAGGGTGTGATTACCTCACCCAATGAGAACTTATGTCCTATTGTGAACCACAGAAGGAAATGACACAATTGGAAAGATGGAATTGAATTGCCTAGTGAATGTGGCTACTCACTAGTCAACCCATCAAGGATTCACCCTTAGGAATATTCTATTCTATAATAATAAAACTAAAAAAAACTAAAGGGATCTAGTCTTAAGGACACCTCCGACCTTAAGGGATCAATATATATATATATATATATATATATATATATATATATATATATATATATTTGAAACTGGAGGGATCAAGAGATCCTAAAATATAAATCCATGCTTTAAGGATTAGTTACTAATCCAAAAAAGGAGAAAAGAAGGTATTTTGAAAAATATGTGCATATCAAAAAGTGCGTGTGTGCAATAGGTGAGTAGAGCATATGCCCCCACATTAAAGTCATTGCTGACACTTTAATAGGAGCAATGACTTTAATAGAAACATAAACAACTCCACTGGCTACGTTTCCATGTCGAGATGCTCCCAGACGAAGACAAATCAAGGGAAATGTCACAGAAACATACAAAGAACACATAAGGGATCTACCTACCATGGGGTCAATATGATCATATATATATGATATTATTATAAATGAATTGACATCATTCCCCAAAGAAAGTAGAACTACAATCACAAATGAGGAAAGATCACATAATATATACGAAGGAGAATCTTTTCGAACCATGACATGGAGACCAAAAAGAATTAGTGCTACCATATCTCAAATCCAAGAAAATTACACAAGGAAACATTTATGAACAATAGCACAATTACAATATAACATTGAACAACACATAGAAGAATAGAGACACATATAGAGGAATTTGAACAATAGTTTCGATTCCTTTATCACCTTGCACTAACTGAGTAACAAGGATCGTATAAAAGAATCTAACAACATTTAGCAAACACATTATGAGAGAAGCACAATATAGTATGAAAACACACAACAAAGATACCACAAAGAACAAAATGATCAAGCATGCCGCCTACTCTCCCCATCTCATTGTATATCATTTAGGGAAAGTGGGTAACTCGCAAGAGGGACTAGATCCAACACAGTAGGAATGATAGCCGGTTCCAAACAAGGATCCTCTTGAGAATCACAATATTGGACACTAGGTGTAAGAGTTAATTGTGATGAAAGCATATTAGGTAAATCAATGTCAATGTCAATAGTCTCATATTCGTCATTAACATCATCAGTATCATCAAGAGTATCTTCTTCATCCAAATTAATCAAAATAGGATCTAAGATATGAATAGAATCATCATAATCATGCATATTAACATCATTATTAGTAACAACTTCTTCTAACACATCATGCATGAATTTATCCGAAGAAGGTAGACATCTTTGAAGAATAGAATTATGAGCTTTAGCATGAGCACGTTGATTTTTACAACGTTCATTGGTAGATTGATTACATTTTGATTTATTTGAAATAGGTTGAGAACTAAGAGGAACAATCACAGGATCCATCACAGGTTCTTTAGGAAGATCAATAGGATTATCAACAATAGGAGGAACAATCACAAGATCTTTGATAGGTTCTTTAGGAAGAGAAATAGAAGGAACTTGATTAATAGAACTAGAAGTCATAGTTAAAGGAGGTATAGAAGGTGTAGGCAAAAGACCATGATTAAAATACATATGAGGTATGCTTAATTCAAGAATCTTATGATGTTTATAAGCTTGATATGAATGAAAAATATTATCAGATCGAGGAGGACATGAATTAGGTAATGAAGGCCAAAAGAAATCAAGAGAAACACAATCTCTGGGCCTAGAAGGTTGATATAAACTATGATTAATCATCTTCACTTCTTCATCATGAATGAAATTAAGACACTTATGGATAGGTGAAGCAACATCATGCATGGCATTCAACCAAGGAAAATCTAGCTTAACTTGAAATTGATCAGGAGTAGGAACCATAACAAAGGTAGTGTTCACAATTTTTCCATAGAGTTCAACCGGTAAAGTAATTGAACCAAATGATGGATAAAGAAAACCATTACAAGTTTTAATCTACACATCCAATGTATCATAAGAATCACATTGTAAGCTTTTCATAAAAATATTTTCTTTAGTAATAACATTGACTAAGGATGTAGGATCAACAAGACAACCACAAGTAGGTTTCTGAGAAATCCTAGCATAAATGTAAAGGGGACCATTAGGGGCCTTAATAGTCTTAGAGTCATCAAAGGTAATCAAAAGTTCCCGAGGTCATTTATTCTTAGGTTGTTTTTGAGGTTTAGGTTGAGTTTTCAATTTAGGCTTAGGTTTTGGTCGAGGTTGAGATTGAACTTGAGATTGAATCTGAGGTTGAGGTTGAGGTTGAGGTTGAGGTGGAGATACAGATTGACCAACATGGTCCACTTGATTAACAACATGATTGAGATCATCCATCTTTGAATCATACATAATTTCCATAGTAGATGGTTGAGCAATGGTATTAGTATCATGCGTAGGTAAAGGATTCATATAGATTTGAAGGTTTTGATTAGGAGGAGAGAAAAATTTGTTCCCACTACCATCAAGATTATCAACAGATAAGGCATTAGAGTCAATTAAGTCTTGAACCTTATGTTTTAAAGAATAACACTTCTCAATATCATGACCATTCTGACGATGATATTGACAAAAATCATTTTGATCAAGAGATTTAGAGGCAATCATAACAGGTAAAAGAGGTTGAATAGGAGGTAAAGTAATCATACTAGTAGTTAACAACCTATTCATAATAGAATGTAAAGGTTCGGAAAGAGGAGTAAACATATGATTTAATCAAAAAGAAGTGGATGCAGAAGTGGCATTGTGAGATGCAACAACAGCTTGATCAGCAACTGCATTCGCTTGCTTGTTTATCTTAACATAGTTGTTTTGTTTTTTTGAAATTTGTTTAGATTAGGAGTAGCATCACTCTTATCAACGGGAACAGAAGCCATTGGAGTGTTTCTCTCAAATTGACTCACTTGTAATTGATAATGATGAAGCACTGCACAAAGTTGTTGAAAAGAGGTAAATTTAGCAAGTGTAATCTTATCTCTAATATCCTTTTGCAAATTTGAAATAAACATACATTGAATATCAATGTCAGGAACAAGATAGGAAATCTAAGCATACAAATGCTTAAATCTACCAATAAATTCAATTAATTTTTCTTTAGCACTTTGTTTCCAATGCATCAAATCAGTCAAAGACACTTGCGGGCTAATGTTTTTTTGAAATTGTTGAATAAAGACATTAGCAATTTTTGGAAAGGAATCAATAGAATAAGGAGGCAAGGAACAATACCATTGTAAAACCTTGTCATGGAAAGTTCTAGCAAATAGTTTGGCTAAAATCCTATGGTCATGAGCATAATCACTACAAAGGTGATGCAGGAGCATCCTGGGTGTAAGAGCAATCTTGCATCACCCAAAAATATTTCTATTTTTGAATTCAATAAGGGCTATCCTGTGCAGAGCTGCTATTTTTGGAAAGTTACTATTTTTGGTAATTTTCGTCCGTGCTCAGAATGATCTAATTTCTTTCTTGGAGGTTCATTTTGGTCATATAAGTCTGCCAGTAAAGTTTCATTTCCAGATCAAGTGTATGTTGGAAGATATTGAAGATTTTCGGTATTGGCAGCAGGGTACAGAAACTTTGAACTCAGTTTTGAAAGCTTTAGAGGCCCCGGATGAGGTTGAAAATTTGGGTGACGGGTGCTTGCGCCGGTCAAGCCTGTAGAGCGCTTCGTGGTGTTTCTGAAATGGGGTTATAATAGCCGAGCGGGTCAACTGGTGATGACTTATGGTCTTCGGAAGTTGGGCCACCTGAAATGGCGAAAAATAATTTTCTTCAAAATTTCTGTTCGGGTTTCAAAGGTTATCTTGAGCCGACTATGATGTAATAAAATGTAAAATAAAATAATTCTAAGTTTGGTCGGCCTTATTGGCTAAAATTCTGGAACCTTCCCAGGCGGTGGAAAATTGCCTATATAAGGAAGGCTGTATTATTGTCTTAGGCAGTTCAGAATAGTTCTGGGTAGTAGATCTGGGTAATAGTTCGAGGCTTTGTCCTGAAAAATATTGTAAGGGAATGCCCATGTGGCTTTGCATATTGTAATTCTGAAAGTTTGTAATTCCACATTTGTGGAGATAATAAGAAGCCAATTTTCTGTTCTTGCATATTGTTGTTGTTTCTCTATTTCTGTTATGTGTTTGTGGTATTAAGGGGAGCACCCTTCATCAAGTGGTATCAGAGCAGGAGTTCTTGAGTGTGTAAACAGATCGCCGACTGTGAGGCAGTTTGCACCAGGACCGTGGTTAGGGTTTCACGCGCATCGCAAAAATGCCTCCACGAAGAGAACGTGGCGGAAGACCTGGTGTTGTGACACCTGAGGTTAGAGAGTTGCAGAGACAAGTGCGAGCATTGCAAGAAGAGATTCGTAGAGGAATGAATCTTAATGTCAGAGATGAAAGTGAGGATGAAGCCGAAGAAGAATATCAAGAAGGAGAAGTTGAAATTGTGAACCAGGAGTAAGAAAGACTTCTTCGGGCGATTTCCAAGATTGGGAAAAGACCTAAGATTGAGGTTCCTACATTTTTTGGAAATCTTAACCCAGAGGAATTGATCGACTGGATTAATGAATGTGAGGAATATTTTGAGTATGAAGATGTTGAAGATCCTGATAGGGTCAAATTTGCGAAGGCCAGATTGAAAGGTCATGCGAAGATCTGGTGGCAAGAAATTCAATTGGAGCGAAATAGAAGAGGGAAAGATAAAATCACAAGATGGGATCGGATGGTGGATAAATTGAAGCGACAGTTCATTCCTGTTGATTATGAGCTTGACCTACTGAAAAAAATGCAGAGTTTGAAGCAAGCAGGAAGATCTGTTCAGGAGTATATAGAGGAGTTCTATCGACTTCTCATCAGAACAGGCCATGCAGAAGCTGATAAGGAGAAAGTTGCCCGATACCTTAATGGGTTAAGGCCAAGCATTCAGGAGGAGCTGAATCTGGTTCGAATGAACAATATTGAAGAGGCATACCAGTTTGCCCTAAAAGTAGAGGAAAAGCTGAACAAGAAGTTTGAGAGCAGACAAAACGGAAGAGGTCGCGGTGGACGATCTGGTGGACGATCATATGGTGGCCGAAATGAAGATCCGAAAAAGAAGGATGAGGCCAGTAGCAGTCAGAATCAGCGAGGAAATAATTCCAATCGCTTCGAGGATCAGAATAATAGAGATCAGAGAGGAAGAGGAAGAGGACAAGGATCTGGAAGAGGTGGCTTCCGTGGAACATGTTTTCACTGTGGAGAGGAAGGTCATAGGGCATTTGAATGTCCTCAGCGCCAAGGCAGAACAGACAGGAGAAATGAAGGCCAGGCTAGAGTTGCACATGTAGATGAAGATGCTAGATCATCAAATTCTGAAGATGCTGAAAGAGGAGAAACGTTGATTAACAGAAGAGTCCTGTTGAGTGGTGAGAATGAACCTGAACAAAGGAGGAGCCTGTTTCGCACCAGGTGCAAGTGCGAAGGTAAATGTTGTGATGTGATTATTGATAGTGGAAGCACCGACAATTTGGTGTCAGAAGAGATGGTGACAAAGTTGAAGCTCAAGAGACAGAAACACCCACATCCATATCGGATTGCCTGGGTGCAGGATGACCACAAGGTCATGGTCAGTGAACAGTGCCTGGTAAAGTTTAAGGTTGGCGGATACCAAGATGAGGTATTGTGTGATATCATATCTATGGATGCATGTCATATGTTGTTGGGTAGACCATGGCAGTTTGACAGATGTGCTGTACATGGTGGCCGTGCGAATACCTATTCCCTGACGAAGGATGGAGTGCGACATAAGCTAAAACCATTGAAGGAGACTGAAGAAAAGGTATGTGGTAATGCAAGGATAACTTTTGTTGATGGAAGAAATTTCCTAGATGGTATGAGGCATGAGCATGTATGTTTTGCTTTAATTCCAAAAGCTGGTAAAGAGGAAGTAGAAGATGTTCCTGTAGAAGTTGCAGATTTGTTGAATGAGTTTCAGGATATTGTATCTGATAATGTACCTGATGGATTACCACCGGTAAGGAAGATCAGTCATCAGATGGATTTGATTCCAGGAGCCAGTTTGCCAAACAAGGTAGCACATAGAATGACACCAGCAGAAAGTGAAGAGTTGAACAGACAAGTACACGAGTTATTGCAGAAGGGGTTGATTCGAGAGAGTCTGAGTCCCTGTGCTGTACCTGCGGTATTAGCACCAAAGAAGAATGGAGAGTGGAGGATGTGTACAGATTCTAGAGCAATAAACAAGATCACAATCAAGTACAGGTTTTCATTGCCATGAATGGATGATATTATGGACTGTTTGAGTAGAGCTGTGTATTTTTCAAAGATAGATCTGAAAAGTGGATATCATCAAATTCGGATCAGAGAAGGAGATGAATGGAAGACTGCCTTCAAGACAAAGGAAGGACTGTATGAGTGGTTAGTCATGCCTTTTGGGCTAACCAATGCACCAAGCACTTTCATGCGGCTCATGAACGAGGTTCTGAAAAAATTTTTGGGTAAGTTTTTCATTGTTTACCTAGATGATATTTTGATCTTTAGTAAGACATTGGATGAGCATATGATACATATTCGTATGGTATTTGAGAAGTTGAGAGATGAGAAATTGTTGATTAATTTGAAGAAGTGCAGTTTTGTGAAGAAAGAGTTAGTGTATTTGGGATTGTAGTTTCAGTAGAAGGTCTAAAAATGGACCCAGAGAAGGTACAGGCTATCCTTGAATGGCCTACTCCAAGGAATGCTACTGAGGTAAGATCTTTTCATGGTCTAGCTAGCTTTTACAGAAAGTTTATCAGAAATTTTAGCAGTATTTGTGGACCCTTGACTGAAACAATGAGAGGGGATAGAAAAGAGTTTAAGTGGACTAATGGGGCAGAAAAAAGTTTTCAATTGTTGAAACAAAAAGTTACAGAACAACCTGTTTTAGCACTTTCAGATTTTAATAAGGTGTTTCAAGTAGATTGTGATGCTAGTGGTACTGCAATAGGAGCTGTTATGAGCCAAGAAGGTAAACCTATTGCTTATTTCAGTGAGAAGTTGAATGATGCCAAGAGAAAATATTCTGTTTATGATCAGGAATTTTATGCTATAGTTCAAGCATTAAAGAAGTGGAGACACTATTTTCTTCCTAAGGAGTTTGTTTTGTATACTGATCATCAAGCTTTGCAATATTTGAATAGTCAAAGAAAATTGAATCAAATGCATTTGAAATGGGTTGAGTTTTTGCAGAGTTATACATTTGTTTTGAAACACAGGAGTGGAAAGTCTAATAGGGTTGCAGATGCTCTTAGCAGAAGGAAACTACTGCTGACAGAAATGCAGATTGAAGTGGTTGGGTTCAAGGAGCTCAAGAATTTGTATCCAGCGGATCCTGATTTTGGTGAAGCTTGGAAAGCTTGTAAAGAACCTGTTACTCTAGACAGGACGAAATGGTTGGATTTCATCATCCAGGATGATATGCTATTCAGAGGGAGTCAGTTGTGCATTCCACGAAGTTCTATGAGGGAGAATCTCATCAAGGAGAAGCATAGTGGAGGATTGGCTGGACACTTTGGTCGTGATAAAACCCTTGCTTTGGTTGGTGAGAATTATTATTGGCCACAATTGCAGCAAGATGTGAAGAAGTTTGTACAGAGTTGCAGAGTATGTCAGATGGCGAAAGGAGTGAAGCAGAATACAGGGTTGTATCAGCCATTACCTATACCAGAGAAGCCTTGGGAGGATATCAGTATGGACTTTGTTCTTGGTTTACCGAGGACACAGCGGGGACATGATTCAATTTTTGTGGTGGTTGACAGATTTTCAAAGATGGCACATTTCATTCCCTGCAAGAAGACTAATGATGCTGTTCATGTAGCAGAATTGTTTTTCAGAGAAGTAGTGAGACTTCATGGTTTGCCAAAGACCATAGTTTCAGATCGGGACACTAAGTTTGTTGGATATTTCTGGCGTACATTGTGGAAGAAGTTAAAGATAGATTCGAAGTTCAGTTCATCACATCATCCACAGACTGATGGACAAACAGAGGTGGTGAATAGGAGTTTGGAAAATTTGCTGAGATGTTTGGTTGGAGATAAGCCAACAGGATGGGATTTGATTTTACCACAAGCAGAATTTGCATACAATAATTCTGTCAACAGGAGCACTGGTAAATCACCATTCCAGATTGTATATGGAAGTAGTCCAAGAAATGCATCTGAATTGAGGAAGATAAATAAAGGAGAAATAAGTAGTGCTGAAGCTGAGGATTTTGCAGAACACTTGAAGAACATCCATGAGGAGGTGAGGAAGCATATTACCAAGATGAACGCACAGTATAAGGCTAGGGCAGATGAGGAAAGGAGGTATAAGGAATTTCAAGTTGGTGATGAAGTCATGGTTCATTTGCGGAAGGAGCGGTTTCTAGTTGGTACATATAACAAGCTGAAAATGAAGAAGTTTGGACCATGTAAGATACTGAAGAAGCATGATTCAGGAAATGCATATGAGGTAGAATTACCTACTGAGCTAAATATTTCGCCAGTGTTTAACATTTCAGATCTGACAGAGTATCATGAAGGAGGTGTTGAAGATGAGATCACAGCAGCACAGTGGAGTATTCCAGCAACTAGTTCAGACACTAAGGAGATCGAAGATATACTGGACAGTCGTATTGGAAGAAGCACAAGGAACAGGATATATGAAGAATATCTGGTCAAGTGGAAAGGATGACCTGTTGAAGATTCATCATGGCTGACAAAGGAGGAGATTAGCCGTCTTGGTTTTCCTCTGCACACCTGAGTCGTGACAGGGTCACTTCTCAAATTACCCTGGGTGTCTGATGCAGGAGCATCCTGGGTGTAAGAGCAATCTTGCATCACCCAAAAATATTTCTGTTTTTGAATTCAATAAGGGCTATCCTGTGCAGAGCTGCTATTTTTGGAAAGTTACTATTTTTGGTAATTTTTGTCTGTGCTCAGAATGATCTAATTTCTTTCTTGGAGGTTCATTTTGGTCATATAAGTCTGCCAGTAAAGTTTCATTTCCAGATCAAGTGTATGTTGGAAGATATTGAAGATTTTCGGTATTGGCAGCAGGGTACAGAAACTTTGAACTCAGTTTTGAAGGCTTTAGAGGCCCCGGATGAGGTCAAAAATTTGGGTGACGGGTGCTTGCGCCAATCAAGCTTGTAGAGCGCTTCGTGGCATTTCCGAAATGGGGTTATAATAGCCGAGCGGGTCAACTGGTGATGACTTATGGTCTTCGGAAGTTGGGCCACCTGAAATGGCAGAAAATAATTTTCTTCAAAATTTCTGTTCGGGTTTCAAAGGTTATCTTGAGCCGACTATGATGTAATAAAATGTAAAATAAAATAATTCTAAGTTTGGTCGGCCTTATTGGCTAAAATTCTGGAACCTTCCCAGGCGGTGGAAAATTGCCTATATAAGGAAGGCTGTATTATTGTCTTAGGCAGTTCAGAATAGTTCTGGGTAGTAGATCTGGGTAATAGTTCGAGGCTTTGTCCTGAAAAATATTGTAAGGGAATGCCCATGTGGCTTTGCATATTATAATTCTGAAAGTTTGTAATTCCACATTTGTGGAGATAATAAGAAGCCAATTTTCTGTTCTTGCATATTGTTGTTGTTTCTCTATTTCTGTTATGTGTTTGTGGTATTAAGGGGAGCACCCTTCATCAAAAGGATTTGGAATGTTTTAACATGATGAACATGATCTCCTTTTTCGTTATAATTCTCAAGATGAGGTATATTGAATTGCTAAGGAACAGGAGTACGAATAATATCCAAGGACAAAGGACTTCCCATTTCACATGTAGGGATAATAAACTTGTTTTGAGTTAAGGAAGCAAGTTGTTTTTGTAAGGATGACATAGTTTGAGCCAAACTAATGATTATTGAATCATTAGAGGAAATAGGAGTAGCAACAACATTATATACACTAGGTAAAGTGTAAGAAGCTACAGGAATAGAAGACACAACTAGAGGAACACTAGGAACTATAGTTGGAAGTGGATTGGAATAAGTAAAAGGAACATTATGATATGAAGGTTTTGATGTGGGAAGGGACACAAGAGGAACACTCATAGGAATAGAGGGAACCATCATAGTCACCAAAGGAGTATAGGTAGGAATACTAGGTAAAGGATTAGAAGGAGGTTCAACACTAGTGATAGGCAGAATCAACCCTAAATCTTGAGCTTCTTGAGCTAAAGGTTTAACATTTGAATGTACAAGGTGAGTAATACCATGCAAGAGGTTAACACCTTGATCACTATCATGTAGAACTTTCTTAAGAGCCTCTATAGCTTGAATAGAATCTTGATTATGGTTCTCTTGAATAAGCCAATTACCCATTTTATCAAGTTCAGTTGAAAATTTTTGAACTTGTTCAGGAGAAATTCTTAAAGCGTCATCCTCATCATGAGATGATTGAGAAGAGTTTTGCTCCATAGTATGATTGGAATCATGAAGAATCAAATTATCATCTGGGACCCTAAGGAAAGGAGAGGAAGATTTAGGATCAAAGGCACCCATGAGTCTACGACTTCTAACTGGAATATTATAAGTAGGACTAGTAGTAGTAAAGCTCATAAACCAATGTAATGAAAATGAACTAAACTAAAACCACATAAAGCATGAATATTTTTGTATTTTTGAAATCTAATTAGCATGCAAGATCTAATACAAAAGATAAATCTAATACTAACAAGATAAAATGAAATCTAACACCAAAAAGAAAGAGAGTAAGCTAGTCGGGTTCACCAAAATGAATAGAGGTAAAATGGAATCACCTCTATTTAGATGTGTGTGTTGTATGGGGGAAATATGAGATCCACTCCTAAATCCAAATTCCCAAAGGAGAGATCCAATTTGATCAACCAAAAGGTTAATACACAATTGAATCAATCTATGGAGAATATGAAAGAGAGAGAAAAACCCTATATTTCCCTATGGAGAATTATGCTTGAAATATGAAATAATTGAAATACCAGTACTAACCTCAAATTAGGGAAAATCTAGAAAATGACAGTTTCTGATGTCTATGTGTACTTTTAGGCAATTCTGCAACCTGTTTTAGATTGGAAATGTTGAGACGAAGAAAACCTAGAAATATTTTGTCTTTCCAATGGTAGGTAGTCTTTGACCCTCATAAAAGGTCAAAGGCTACATTCTTTATTTGAAGGTTGATTCTGACTTTGTTCACAGATCTCGGAAGTTCTCCAAAAAGGGTATCCAAATTTGATCTCAGATCCAAAATTCTGCACCTGTACCTACAAGAAAAAGGGGGTTTTTTTTTGTATGGGGGCTTTGCCTTGGCAAACCCCAATTTAGGAATTAACCTTGAAATTGAATTGAAATGTATCATGCATAAACAAAGTAATTGAAACAATCCACCTTGCTTATGTTGAAGTCCTTGTAGAGGATTTGAATCGTCAAATCCACAAGTAGGAATGTTTCAATGGATGTAGGATGTCTCAAATCAATGAAATCTTCAACACCAATCTTGAATTGACCTTTGCATATGAGGAGGCTTGGATGAATGTAGAAGGATGGATCTTCAAGGGAGCTCCAAAGAGATTAAATCCTTCAATGGCTAACAATGGATCTCATTTATGGATGAATGCTTGAACACTTGAACACTTGAATGCTTGAAGGCTCTTGCTTTCACTTGAGAGCTTGATGGCAAAAGAAGATGATTGAAATGAGAGAGGAAGGCCTCCTTTTATAGTGAACTAGGGCACAATCCTCTAGAGGGGCCACCTTGGAGAATTAAATCTCAATTAGGTCATAACCTTTAGAAAATATACCTAGATTAAATGTAATTTAAGGATTTACCATTTTGAAACCCAAAATGGCCAACTCAGAGGTGGGAAAACAAATATCCCCGAAATGCGACACCCAAAAATCAAGGAAATTTGAAATTTGGACACGGAGTCAAGGACAAGCTCAGATTTGACCAGGTCAGGGTCAAGGTCAATCCTAACTAGGTTAGGGTCAAGGTCAAATTTGAACCCATAAGGTTGACTTTAACCTTGTGGTCAAAAACCTCAAGATCTTGACCCAAAATGCTAGGAAATGTAGATATGAAGTGAAAATTAGGTGCAGAGGAAAGTAGAATAGGAGAAAAAGCTAGATACATGAAAGACCTAATCAAGGCACTTAAAATGACCCCAGACCACTTACTCAGAGGGCTAAATGCTCTTATCATGAAAGTGCTTCCATTTTAAGATGATACAGATACAACAGAAGAAGAATAGGCAGTTCTATAGGAACAATCAGTAATCATTCCTAAACGTAAGGACAAAGTAGAAACATCACAAAAACCATAGTTTGAATCTATGTTTGCAAGCTTAGGACAAGAAGTTGATGATGATAATCAAATAGAGTTGATCTCATCTTGGAAAAAAATTATTGGAAAGAACAAGAAGGTGAAAAGCTTGGAAGGAGCACTAATTGAGGTAATAGGTAAACTAAAAAGTATAATATCAAGTCAAGTTAGTGAGGCAGATCCCTAAGAAAAATAAAAAGAGGTTGTGAAAGACTTTGACATGGAGTTCACCAACCTATCTAATATTGCTACAATAAAAGCACAAGCAGCTCATGCTTCTCAAGTATTTCAAGTTGTATGTCATAATATCATAAATGATCTAGACAACTTGGATATATGTATAAAATAGTTGAGAAGATGCATAGAAAGAGGGAAAGCATTGTACATTTAGTGTACACAATCATAGAGCCACTCAACTATGATATCAGAGAAGCTGAAGGAAAAAGAAGTAGAACTACAAGTGGCAATAAACTTTTTGCAAAGCCCTAATGCGAAGATATCAAAAATTGAGAGGAAAACAAGTAAGTTTTTTGATGATATGAGACTTCTGAATGATGAGAAGGAAAATAAATTGAAAAGATTTTCTCTACTTAGAGAGCATGTATCACTAAAAATCAGCATTATAGAAAATCAGTTGGAATAATGTCTTTCTTCAAAGACATCTTATGGAAAATTTGCTTATGAAAATCTTTAGGCAGTTGAAATTGCATCTTTTGGCTTATGCGCATTGCTAAGTGTATTTGATGCAATAAAGAAGTCATGGGAATAGGAGATAGAGAGCCTAAAAATCAATTTTGCATATTGTGTTGCAAGCCTTCCAGCATTGAAATATTGAAAACTGAGGTAAAACAATTTTATTACAATTTTTTGACACCTTTGTCATTGTTGTGAAAGGGGGAGTAGTATAAGCTGAAAATTGAATGTATAGATATTCTAGGAAGTATGATCTTAGGGGGAGTATAAGTATTTTGGAGATATAAGCATTTTGAGTATAAGTAGGATAAATAAGGAGTTATGTAAGATCCACATTTTTGTATGGCCACAAGTTTGTAATGCAAAGTTTTTGGGACTTAGCCAATTTTCCCATATGTTGCCACCAATGACAAAAGGGGAAATTTTTGGTAATTTGGCTAAGTAGGATATGAGAATGTTGTCATTATGGCAACATATACTTAGCATAAAGATAGCATAATAGTTGGGAGCAGTCTTGTATGAGCGCACTTGAAAATTGTCTAAGTACAACAATATTTTCCATCTAATTGGAGACATTTTTGTTTGGCGATGTTCATAGAAGAAGGTTCAGTGCATGCGCACTTGAACATGGATCATTATATTTATATCAAAGCCACATATTAGAGTGCAAGTCTATACGACATGTACAAAAGAAGATATTAATGATTTACAAAGACAGTGTTGAGCTGACCTGAACAAAGAAGAAGACAGAATATGATCATAATAAGTTAAGGGATTATTTTGTTTATCAAAATAATGACTTAATTATGTAGGGAAAACATCCTAGATGTTAAACCTAAGGCACCATAAATTGACTTTACATTTTGAGAAGGGTTTATGTATTGTAAGTCGACTAGAAGTTATTAATTGTAATAACTTGTATAAATGTAAGAATTATGTAATGCAAAATGTACACATGATACATATAGAAGGTGTTATAAGTTGACATATGATGAGAAGCTATAAATTATAAGAAAGAAGAAAGAAAGATATATAAGTGAAAGAAAAGAGCCTACAAAGCTAAATCAGAATAGGAAAGCTATTCGGTAGCAGTAAAAGGTTTTGTATTTTGCTTTTGTATCAGAAGCTATTATTTTATATTACATGTTTGGGAAGTGAGCTCATCTTGAAAGCATTTTTTTTGTAATAGAAATTTCTAACAGGGTTGAGGCTTCTAACAAGGCCTAGAGTCCTTTATCTTGGACACTATATGTATGTAATAGACTCCTAATAGGGTCAACATCCTTAACCAGATACTTTTGATTAGTGGATCAGTTGTGGGTATCATCCCCATTGGGGTTTTCCCTTAGCCAGGGTTTCCTCAAGAAAAAACATGGTGTTATGAGTTCATTTGGTTTTTTGCTATGCTTGTTATTCAGTTTACTTAGTTTAGTTTCTTATGCAAGCTTCAAATTAATTTGTTATATCCATAATTGGGTAAAAGTAAAAGTTTGTGAAATACTGATTCACCCCCCTCTCAGTATTTTCTATTTCTAACACTGAGGGCCCCATAGGGACCTCTCAACTTGTACTTGTGCATATATTGCCAATCCCTATGGCATACCTTGTACATGACCAAACTTGCGTAGAACCCTCAGGAAGAAGAATCTCTCTATGATCAAGGGTGTCCACCCTATCATCAATAGAGGCATGGACATATATGGAAGCTCCACTACATCCTCGGGCCAGGCCTCACAACCAATATAAGGCCACCAAAAAACCTAATCAATATCATCTATGATACAATACCCATATTCTAACTTGCCCAAATGGGCCTGCATCACCATAGCCTCATACATCTACACAAATGGCCAACCTGCATCATGATGTCAGACTGATATGGGATGAGTAACAAGGACATGCTCCCATTTCCACAATAGTAATAAAACCACCCCAACTGGAAAGAGTGGCCCCACACCGATAGATAAAATCATGGAGCTCATGATATAACTGTGCCAACACGCAGGAGCCCCAATCAAATCTACAAGGCTACATAATTAGATCCTCAAGAATCCTTCCCCAAGCAATAGAAAATCCATGACCATGCTGATCAGGAACATGAAATCCACCACCAAGTGCACCAAGGATAGCAGGAATAACAGGGAAGGATCAAAATTGTGCCCATTGAATACTATCATCTCCAATAGTGTCATCTACAAATAGGAATCTGCAAATGGTCCCATCATAAACCTAATGATAGTAGACAAGCTCCCCATGTGTAGGGATGCACACCAGATGATAGACATCCTTGGGAGTGATGGCCATCTCTCCCATTGGAAAATGAAAGGTATTGTGGTTAGAGTGCCAACACTCTACCACAGTTGTGAGTAAACCTCGATTCACATATGTTGGTTAATAGTTTTTCCTCCCTTAAGATTTGTAATCTCTGACTCTTCTAAACACCCAAGGTGAGAGAACAAAAGGATGTTTGCCAACAAATGGGTCAGTGTAAGTTTGCTATCACTGCCCTCTGAATTAATAGGTACAACTCCCTAATTGTGTTTGATATTCAATGAATTTGTTTTTATATATCATCAGATACTCTAAGTAATGAAAATATTAACCAAACTACTTGTAGGCATGAGTAATTCAGGTGAGGATAAGAGGTGGATAACCTATAACCTTCAGTAGAATGCTGATCACAGATTATCACAGAGTTTTATTCACCTAAACTAACTCTATTCTACCTTATTTATGAATGCAGATCCTATTGGATGAATAGGAGCAGACTTACACATGAGAAGCAACTAGAATTACCAATGTTGCAATTACTAATAGGAAATGAAATTCAAGAAGGAATTACAGTCTCACAATGCAAGTGTACTTTCCATTCAAAGATGCAACTAAACTAATAAGTGAATAGAGGAAGAATTATACATAAAGGTAACTGGAATTACTCACACTACAATCTCTGATATGAAATAGAATTCAATATAGAAAATGTAGTCTCATATATAACTGTTCTTTCCATTCACAATGAAAATAAACTATTCATGGCACAACAAACATGAACTCTGCTAAGCAATTAGAATTACTCTTTCTCTCATAACAAGTTTGCTGACCCCTCTCTTCATTTCCTTGATAGTTTATTTAGAGTTTACATTATACAATGCTTGTAGGAACTTATGATTGTTTAACTTCCTGAATGCAAAGAGATAAGAAACAAGACACTACGAAATTACAATGAAGAGGAATCAACCTTACTCTGTCCCTTCATCTAACTTTTCTCGATAAGATGAACTAAATGGACTTCATCTAATCAATATGATTCAAGTCATAATATCAAGACTGCTCAACAAATAGTTGATGATGCTCTACAAGCACCTGCAGATTTGCATTCATAAACAGAACTAACATTGCCAATGTCCTTCTTCTGCACTGTTGAAAAGGTTTGACATATCAAAGCCAATTGACATATTCGATCAGAGTGACTTGTTTACCTTATTACAAACTCAAATTCTTCCTCTATCTGGAAAACACCTTGCAGTTCAGATACTCAAACCTTTAGCATTTTGTGTTTTTTAAATCTCCTCTTCGACTTCATTGAATTCTTCCATATTTCCTTTTCTCCATAACAAATTGTTACAATTTTCTTACAGCCTCTTCTAACTGGTGACTTCTTCATCACAAAGAACAAATTTGATTATTTTATGTACCAATCCAATAGATAACATATCTGCATTGATGAACGATGCCAGTTTAAATAGATAGTATGCTCGACATATCGGTTCTGCTGGCTACGACCATTGAACCAAAGCCTTTAACCTTAAGACTGATAAATATTCCTTATCAAGTCCATTCTTCCCTATAAACTCACGATATCCACCCAAGCTTCCATTGTCGCATGATGGCATGGCACTTTTCTAACTCTTGCGATCATGCGACCACTCTATCATTGGCACACGTGGACTGCACCGTTGGCATTCATGGGTCCTAGTAAAGTGCATCTATTTAGTTTCTTTTTCATTAACTTTCTCTCTCCTACTCAGGCTTCATTGTCACATGATCGCATGGTATTATTTTACCTCTTGCGATCATGTGACCGCCCTATAATCCCTAAGATACTTTCAATGGAACTTACATAGCATTTAATAATCATTCCATTCCATTGTCGCATCTACACTGTTGGTGTACGTGGGTCCTAGCCTGGCAATGATAATCTTCTCTGTCCTTTCCACATTTCTTCCGCACCTACTTGGGTTTCCTTTTTGCCTTGTCGCATGATCGCATGACATTTTTTTACCTCTTGCAATCATGCGACCGCTATAAATGAACTGATATATAATATTTAAAAACTAAACCTTCACCTCCATTGTCGCATGATCTCAAGGCACTTTTTTAACTCTTGAGATCATGCGATCGCTTTATCCTTAGTGCATGATATAATTTTTAATAACTATTCCTCGTCGGGTTTGGACTTATAACTTTTCATTGTCTCATGATTGCACGATATTTCTTTAACTCTTGTGATCATGCAATTGCTACATCATTTATCTAGAAACTCCATTTGACTGCGAAAAGCACATTGAACTTCCCATTTCCCGCTGTATGTTTCATTTCATGTTTTTCTACCTTTCTTGAATTCCTATTACAACAGAGTCATCAACTCCAAAGGAATATTCTTCTTTTGAATAAAGACAGAATGCACTTGTTTTACTATTTTCAAAGAATTGAATCCTTTAATTTGCACACTGTTATATTTCTATTGCATTTCATAAAGCTTCTTTGGAATAATTGATTGTGCAAGCTCTGAGATCTACCATTTGATGCTGTCCAGATGAATCCATCTAATTTTAACCACCATTTTGCTTGAAAAAGAACATCAATAAGAGCACATTGTCCCTGCCGGGTTGGGATCTATAACCTACCCAATAAAGATAATTTTTAAACAACCCACCTGACTTGAAGCAAGAAGGCAATGGCAAGGAAACCTGACAAGGACTTCCTATCCTAAAGGGGAATTAGACCTAGACTCAGATATGACTAACCCTTACTTGAGACACCAAAACTTCCACTTGACAACATGACTATAGGATGAAAAGTGGGGAAGGAACATAGCATCAAGGGAGAGAGAGAAGGAAGAAAAAACTACATTTGCCTATGAATCGATGCTCTACTCTGCTCAAGTCATTAGTCATCTCGAATGGTATCAGGTACAAGCCACAAACACTGAGCTTTTTAAGCTCATCCTGCAAAAGCAAGTTTAAACACACTAAAAATAAAAATCATTACATATTGGATCATCTAAAGTCAACCAAACATTTAAACTAATCAAACCATAATTAATTTTCCTAATTTTACTTAGAGAGGAAAGAAAATTTATCATCATCCATAAGCTAAATCAAGATTGACCATCAAACATTCAATATGACATGACTAGAACTAACATCATATGACTAGCTATCAACTAGACTTGTTACCTAAGCCAATCAACTAATTGAGGACATTAGACAGATCGAAAAACTGACTCAAAAGCTCGTAAATTTTACCAAATAGGGTACAAGCACTATTTTACTATTTAAAAGCGATGAAAATCAAAAGCGTAGTTTAATATAGTAAAAGCATTATAGAAATAATCAAAAGTGCTACAACAATGTGTATGCACTAGAGAACTTAATACACGCTACAAGATACCCCTGTACGCGTTGCTAAATTTTTTAAAAGAACACTTAAAATTGTACACGATGCATGAAAGGGCGATTACAAATTGTTCCCTAGTTCTAACATTTGTACGCACTACTAAAAGAGGTGTATGCGCTACGGAAAATCATGGATGCGCTTTAGAAAGGTTGTACATATTGTTAAAACTACTGTACGCACTATTTCATTTGAAAAAGGAAAAAATAAAGTTTTCCTAGAAAAATTCAATTTATTCTAAATTAAATGCGTAAATCTGACAAAGCAAGTTGTCAGGGTACATGCCGGAGGTCCGTAGCCAGGTGGACATAGATATCGATGCCATCACTTGAACCTATGCTCGAGAATTGGGATCACCATCGTCAAAAGGCTCATAAGGGGGTCAGAGTGAAAAGTGAAAAAGGAAGGTAAAAATGAATAGTAAAAAGACCTTTTATCCCTATATATAGCCCAGTTTAACTTAAAAGGGGCATTTTTTACCAGAAAGTGACTAGGGACTAGAATTTTACACCCATTCACCAAAATCAAGGGCATTCGTAATCACATCATTGTGAATACATTATCAGAAATGATATCAAAATTCATTATTAATTAAACTCATTCAACACAAATTGATAAAAAATGCAATATCTTTCACCTAGATCAAATTTCATTTCATTTTCAAGGGGGCATACACTCGGACAATCAGGATTGACATCGTAATCAACAAATTAGGAGCATGACATCAAATCAAAACTTAATCTTTTATCAGAAAGTTTTTCACTTGTTAATCGAAAGGGGCATCAAACATCAAATCAGATCAAATTAGGCACCATATCAGACAACCCATCATCAGATTGACCATCGAGGACTTCAAATAAAAAGAAACAACATCTATCCTATCATCAAAATCTGCATCTTCTATCAAGCGTCGAATCAGACATCAAATTTAACCAAGACTTTGCATAAAAAATGATCAGGACATTCTTTGAACCGATACGCTTCACACATTGATTCAAGGAGGGGCATTTGTAATCACCTGAAAATGGACAAGATCAATTAAGTGAGAAACCAAGGCAAAATCAAGGTAATTAAATCAAATCAAGCTAAAATCAAAGAAAAATTGTAATCAAGCCATAATCCAAATTTAATTAAAAATCAAAAGCTATAAAATCAATTTAAATAAAATGAAATCAATAAATTGCGCAATTAATCAAATTAATTGCATCATTCATTTTAAATCAAATCAGCCCATTTAAGGGGTACAAATGGCTAAACGTATTAAATGAATTCAATTATTAAATCCTAATTTTCCCTCAACAACACATGAGAGGAAAAAGTCTAAACCAATAGGATTTAAGGATCAAGCTCAAATCGAATTTCCATCACACATAAAGTGAGAAAATCTTGTCTACCCATTTTGTCTCCTTGTCCCAAGATTTGAGGATAATTTATTTAAATGGTCTCCAAAGGTGGAACCATGGACTAAACCTCAACTTAACCATGATCAAATCAACTCTACCCCTACCCTTGCCAAAATCTATAAAAGTAAGGCATAATTCAAGCAATAATCATCCACAAATATGAGAATAGCACAAAGCCTCTTGAAATTTATAGCTAGAAAAGGAAAATTTAGAGATAAATAGGTGTAATTTCATTTGGAATTAATCTTTTAGATTTTTTTATCATTCATTCTCATATTAGGGTTGTCACTAATGGAAGCTTGCTGAGAGATTTGCATTAGAAAACCTAATTAGAGAGCCATAGAGTGATCAATTATCTTTTAAATTGCTTAATTAGATTTCTATTTGTGGTAATTGAGTTGTTATTTTGATTTAATGACAATACTAACCCTCTGAAGGTTCTTTCATTAGCACACAATTACCATATTAACTCCAAGTTCTCATTGGACCACACAGATTGGTATGATCCAGATCTAAAATACTTACATAAAAACAATTTCTCCTGATGAAACTAGAACTAGTTAACTTCCCAAGAAGACATTCTTTACACATTGCATTATCTAGTTTCACTAGGTTAGGAAAACCTCTCACTATCATCATCTTACTTACTTTGATCAAGTTATCAAAATTTACATGAAAAAACCTCTTATGCCATAACAAAAAATCTTCTACCCTAGCAATCAAATAACTCTTAGTAGTAGAATTCAGATGGAACAAGTTACCTTTAGTTACTTCACCAATAGAAATCAATTCTCCCAATTTCCCAATAATCCTACATATACCTTCATTGAAATCCATCTATATCCTTTTTTATTCAAATGGGAAACAATTAACAAGTTGTATTTCAAACCTTAAACCCAATAGAAATCATCACAATTTTTTTTATCATTCAAAGTAATAGATCCTTTACCTTTTACCAAATAGGGAGCATCATTCCCAAATTTTACTAAGCCACCATCACATTCTTCTATCTTGATGAATTTTCTTTTATCATTGGTCATATGATGAGTACACCGACTATCAATAATCTAGTCACCACTGTGATTCATATTCGAAACTAAAGATTTATCACCTTCCTTTGAGGGTTCTTCCTTTACTGCAACAAACACAATTTATTCTTCATCTCTTCCATTATATTCTTCATCAATAATACCTTCCTCATCTAGGTAGAAAGATTTCTTGTTCTTATCCTTGAATCTCCTTGGCTTCTCCTTCCTGTCATTGTCAAGGAATCTAGAGGAAATATGACGAATCTTATTACATGCAAAGCACTTCAAAGAAACTTACCCTCATATTAATCTTTCCCTTTAGGTAACCTTTTAGCAAATAAAGCTTCCAATTCCTCCTATTCTCTTTCTTTGGACATAAAATATTCATAATCATTAGAGTAATATGTTTAAGAACTGCTAGATAACTCCTTTCCTTTCCTAGATGGTGGAAGAATCAATGATGACTTGAAAGAAGCTTCAACTTTTGGCATACTATTATCATAATTGCTTAACTCAAATGTAGTTAATTTTCCTATTAATGCATCAAGAGAAATAGTAAAAGTTCATAGAGATTTGAGCTCTTGTATAGCTGGAACCCTAATAGCATACTAAGGAAATAAAGTTCTCAACACTTTTCTTACCATATCCTCCTCTGGAAGATTACCACCAACACCTCAAATAACAACAACTTATTTGATTCTATGATTGTATTGCTCAACATTCTCATTTTCTTGCATCCTCATGTTATCATATTTTCCTTTCAAACTATCAAACTTTTCCTTCTTCACATGTGGATCTCCATCATAGACACTCTTCAAATTATCCCACATCTCATAAGTAGTATCCAAGTCTTTCATATCAATAAAATGTGGATCTAAAAGAGTATTGGAAATAGCTTCCATAGTAACAATATGTTCTTTCCTGATCTTCAATTGATCTATAGTCACGGTTCTTGAAGGTACATTATACTTAGTAACCACATGATCCCAATATTGATCACCCATACCTTTAAGATAGAGTTTCATCCGACCACACCAAACTCAGTAGTTCTCTCTTGTGAATTTAGGACCTTCCTTTCTCATCATCTTTGAATCTTTACCTCAAGTTTTAAAGCTTCACCACAATAGAGGACCAAGGATTTGATACTAATTGTTAGTCCTAAGATTAGATTACTGAGAGGGGGGTTGAATTAGTAATCAACCAATTATGTAACTTTTTAACCTCTTAAACTTTACAACAACATTCACAAGATTAACTTAATAACAAAAAATGAAAATCATAACCATAAACATATCCACATAAAAATGAAACATTGACACAAATATTTGTCTCATGGAAACTCAATCTAGGAGAAAACCATAGTGGGAATTAGTACCCACTAAATGATGTACTCCTTTGAAGTATGCCTTGTGAGGAGCTTAACCTTGTTAGGAGTTTACAATAAACTCTGTTAGGTGCTACCCAGTTAAGGGGTTTACCTCTAGTCCTGTTAGGTGCTTTACCTTGTCAATACTAGCCTTGTTAGAGGACTTTATACATAGGATAATGTGCCACCCTATTAAGGGATTTACAGTAAGGACCTATTAGGATACACCCAGTTAAGGGATTTTGACTATTGCAAGTGTTAGGGAAAAACATAATGATCTATAGAATAGTACTACCTCTACTTGATCAGATCCACTAAAGCACACAATCTCTTCATAATAAACTTAACTTTGTCCTGGCTTGATCCCAACTCCCACTTTACAACTAAACTTTCCCAACACATGATCAACACACTTAACTTCCAAGTTCATCTATTATATATTGAAATATTAAGTCCACCACTTTAATCAAGCCCTAAATTTGAAATAGATTTGAATTTCAAATATCTCACTTAGATCCAATATGCCACAAAATAAAATTCAATATATATAAAAAATTTCCAAGACCATGTCGGCCTATAAAATGAATTACATAGAATTTTGTTTCAAGGGGTCAAAAACATTTTTACCAAACACATGCTTCCTCTATAATCCTCTCCACACACTAGAATCAAACAATGTGATGCTAGATCATCACTTCCAATCATGAAGACACGACGCCATATCATGACTGATTCAACCAATTCCACATCAACCTTAACACTGATCACCAATCAAAGATTTAACAATTGATGCTCATGAACACAAACACTTTAACCTGATAACAACTCTTTCTTTTCTCATCGATCACCTATCCTGCACACTGATCACTCAAGTTAGCTGTGGTCACAACCATAGCTTCTAAATACTATCAAAAACCTTCTCCTATGACCATGCCACAAAACTTGTCAAATATTTGACAAACCAAATAAAAACCTATCACTTGTCACTAACTATTCTAGAAATTGCACTGTTAACCTTCATTTGATCATAGCTTTCTTACCAGTGTACATCAATAAGAGTAGTCATGCATTTAACATTCAAAGACATCCCCAAGACTTTCATAAGAATTGCTACACCTGAAACTCATCACAACACCTTGATCACCATACTTATACTTAGTAACATACTAGGAATACTAGGTAAATACTTGACATCAATGACAACCCAATAAATGATCATGACACAATCAAATGTTTATCATGACAACACCAAAAATCACTTACCATCACTGTATTAATTATGCCAACAATATGGAGAAAAAATATGAGCACTCCTGGCTTGATATTGTTGGTAGGAATATGGAATGTATGGATTTTCATTAAAAGGAGGAGGGAAATATTGTTGGCCATAGTATCCCTCCATTTTAACTCATAGGGGAAGGGGAAGGATTTATAAGGGAAAAGGGCACATAAAAATGAGAACTTCTCTCATACCATAAAAAACTAGCCAAAAAAAGGCTACAAAGTCATTGGGTGCTTAGAATATGCCTCTTGAAGGCTAAACATACTAAAGAAGGCACCTCTTATGTAGGTGTTGAAAACTTGGTCCCACTGGGCATGCCAAAAAAAACTACCGACACCTAGAATTTCTCATAGGAGAATGACCTATGGGAAGCTTTGTGAAATGGTGGACCTTATGCAGTTTCATCGAGGAACCTCTAGGATTTTAGAAGACAACTCTTCATACTTGGGAGAAAAAGGGGAAGAACACTAACCCTAATAAGGTGGAACTCCAATATTTTGGAATGCTTAAAACTCAAAATGCATAAGCTATTTCAAGAAATGAAATATCAAGGAAAATTTAAAACATAAAGGACCAGGAATAGTTGTAAAAATATGTTAGCACAATAAATAAAAGACATAGAGTGAACCATGTAACACACTCACATAATAGAGAAGCCTGAAAGCATAATCTATTTAGCAAAGCTTAAACAAAGATGCACCAAAGTTTGAGATTGCTTTTTTAAACATCACATAAACATTCATGGGCACTGAAACTCTAAAATCAAAGGGCTTGAAAGAATGATCAATTTGTAATAAAATTTCTAGATATCCATTACAGTTCAAGGATTACAAAATAAAAATGAAACTTTTTGAAAATACTACTGTAAAAGTCCACTCTATTTCTACCAAAAGTTGAGTCTCAAATCTCTTATTTACCATTACAATGCTCTACATAAATAGCTATGACGCTGCTTGAAAAACCTAACAAAAAGAAGATCAAATAAAGTTCTACATTTTCTAATCTACTAGGATTTCTATGTTGGGTCACATCATTGACCATAAAAACTAATAGTCAACCTATGTTCTATAAACAAAATCAGATTCTCCATTATTATGCTTAGCTTCCACTCCTCTATAATCATAGTAGTATTTTCACCAATAACCATGCCAAAGATGAAGGAATGTTGAATATTTTGAGTTGGATGCATGGTAGAGTACAAATACAATAGAAAAGGTACATGGTTCATGAGCCCTAAGAATCCCTTTGAAAAAAAATTGAAACCTCACTAATCCCCATGAGATGTCCACATGTCATGCCTGAAAGGTATCAAGACCCACCAAAAAATAGATATTTAGCTAGAAAAAGTAGGGCATGTGACACTCAAATGGGGAAACTGCCTCCAAAAGAAAGTGTACCTTCTCTGATCACCCATGAGATGACCGCGTGTCATGTTAAAAAGAAAACTCAGGCCCACTATGGGAAGAGAAAAGTTATTTAGTGCCTAAAGGACACATGGCACCTCAATGGGAAATCTACTGAATAATGTTGATAGTTAAGGTTAAGATGCAAGGTGTGCCTATAAATGGAAAAGCATAGTGCTATGAAACAAACCACTATAAAAAGGAAAATGAGAGCACCAACATAAATTTTTAGTCCACAAAATTGTGCATTTTGGTTCATAGTTTTGGTGACTCTCAGGGGCATGGATGTGAACTCTTTCAAACTCTAGTTTTGTAGACCAAGGCCTCATCCATTGGATTAGATCAACAAGAGAATCAAAATAAGAGAGGACACAAAAAGCTTAGTAAATGCACACTTGGAGGAAAACATGAAACTAAAACATGCATTCCCTTAAGGATAATGCATTACGTGCAACAACACTTCTTGGGAAAGAAAAACTCCTCACCTACAATGTACAAACATTTACATTGCAAGATATTAAACAAAACCATTAACTGGTTTGTTGAAATAGCTTCCCTTTCTAACTAGTCTTTGATATATTACATATTTCTAGACACATAATCTTAGCAAAAAATGGGATTGAATCTTCCTCCTCCTTGTTGCCTTCTTTTTTTTGTTCTTTCAAAGAGGTTAATTTGAGAGAAAACTTCTTGATATCCTCCTATGGCTCTTCTATTCCTGATTCTTTTTCTTCCTCTTCTTTCGAAGCCATTTTATCTGATGCATGAGAAAAAGGAAACCCATGGTCAGATGAGTCTACCTCTTTCATCAAAACCAGCTACTTAGTCCTTTCCTCTTGGGAAGAGGCTATTAGGAATGAATGCTAAAGCCTTTGGCAGTCATTCTATAACAGTGGTTGTTGCATTCATGACTATGATTGTCATTGATGTCAACACAGTGATATTTTGGAGTTTAGCAGAGAAGAAGGCACAGTTTTTTTTTGTGCACATGCTATATTGTAGATTGAGTTATGCACAGTTGATGGTATTTTCTTTGGTGTGTTATTAGCCTATGGTTAAGAGCACAAAAATAAATTCATTTATTCATGAAAGTTATAAGCATTTTGGTGGAAGTAGTATTTTGGCTGTATTCTTGTGTAGCAGTTTTTGGTAATCGGAGGATATCTCCTAACCGGGATGGAATCTGATTCTACGTAGTTAAAGGGAAGTTTGAGACTCATTGGTGGTGATGTGGTTCATAGTGCAAACTTCGAGGTCACATGATTGGAAAGATATTGTATCTGGAAGCCGACAGTTTTATGTAATTTTGATGTAGCGTGTTGAAATTATTATTTTGTATTTGCATGCCGACTCATTTGTAATTATTTGAGTGTGGTATAAAGGAAGGAATGTTTTCCTTTCTATGTAAGAGGATTATAATAGTTGTGAAATGAAATTATGAAAGTTGTGATGCGAATGTATGCATGAAGTGAAGAAAAGAGCTAATTTAGTGATGCAGGAAGACTTGCGAAGTACAAAGAGCTGGATTTGTGATCTTGTGTAGCAGAGAGTGTGGTTTTGGAATAGTGTGAAGGAGGTAAAATATTTCATATTATTCTATTGAATAATCCTAAGATCTGTTGGACAGTGAGTTTAGAGATCTTGCCTTGAAGCTGTTTGGGCAGTGGGTCCCTCTGTCTTCCATAACTCCTAACAGGGTTAGAATCTTTTAACAGGGATTCAAAATCTCCTAACAGAGATTCATATGTACTAAATGCATTTCATAAGACTCCTAACAAGGTCCATCCTCTAACAAGGAACTTTCATATTAGTACATCATTTTGTGGGCATCATTCCCATTGGGGTTTACTCTTTGATCAAGAGGTTCCCTAGTTAACATATCTTGTGTTATTGTGTCATTGTGTATGATTATCTTTCTATGGTTGGTTACTACATTAATTGTATGGTTTAAATCTATTGAAGTTGATATTGAAGTTAATGATGATAAATGGTTTAATTATCAGATAACTGATTCACCCCCCCCTCTCAGTTATCTTGGTGGTCTTTACTTTCTAACAATTGGTATCAGAGTGGAAGGTCCTTGAAAGAGAAGTTTAAAAACTTAAGGAGATCTATGGAAAATTTTAGGAAAGAAATCCCTAAGTTTGATGGAGTAAATTTTGACAGTTGGAAAGAAAAGATGAAGACACATCTCTTGTGTTTAGGACTAGGTTATTGGTTGATTACAAAGAATGAAAGGACTATAATTGAAGAAGACAATCTTGAAACAAGTTCTAAAGATGAGGTAGATCTATTTATGTGTAACATAATTGCAAGAGAAGCACTTTTATCAGCACTTCTAGAGAATGAATATAGTCAGGTAAAAGGTTTAACTAAATCTCATGATATTTGGAAAGCTTTACATTCTACTTTTGAAGGTGATGAACATGCAAAGAAAGCTAGGTTACATAATTGGATTTGTGCATTTGAAGACATAAGAATGATGGAAGATGAATCTATTACAAGCTATATTGGTAGGATGTCAGAAATTGTTGCGGGAATAATCTTGTGGAGGTGAAAAGATAGAGAATGAAGTAATATGGAATATTTTGAGAACATTGACACCGATATTTAGGTAGACTACACAAATGATTGAACAAGTGATACCTTGTATACCAAAATTTTCAAGAGAGACTCTTCTTGGAAGATTGGAGGCAACAGAGATGAATTTGAGATTATCAGGAGAACTACCTAGAGTGGAGATAGCATTCAGTGCTCTTAGCATCAGACCTACTTTGTCTAGAAGTACAAGTGTGAATGGAGATTATGCCAATAGTAGTAGATCCAAATTTGATGAAGATAAGAAGTTTGAAGAAGGTATTGCCTTGCTTGTGAAAAGAGAACCAGATGGTAAGAAAATCTTTAAATGTTGGACATGTCAAGAATATGGTCATTTTGCATCTAAGTTTCCTAAGAGAGTTAAGAAGTATAGAAACAATTTTAAGCCTAGAAGATCTAAAGAATGTTATTATGAAAATGATGAAGAAATTGAAGCAGGAATTGAAAGACATTTGAGTGATAGTGATAATGATAACTTTGATGACATAGGATTTGTAGCAATTAAGGAAGGAAATTCTGAATCTGATATTAAAGAAGAAAAAGCTTTAGTTTCCCAAGTTGAAAAGAAAGTTGATTGGATTATAGATAGTGGTTGTTCACATCATATGACTAGTGATAAAGGAAAATTCATAAAGTTTAACAATTATGATGGAGGAGTTGTTAGAGTTGGTAACAATGCACCTTGTTTGATTAAAGGTATAGGATGTATTACTCTTGATGGAAAGACTAATACTGATGATGTTTACATTGTTGATGGATTGAAACATAATCTTTTGAGTGTTGGATAGTTAGTGGATAAAGGATATCAAGTTTGGTTTATTGAGAAAACTTGTGTGATTAAGGATAAAGATGGAAATCTAATTGAAACTGGATCTAGAACCAGAGGTAATGTATTTTAGTTGAACCCTATTGAGATGACATGCTTGATGACTAAGATTGATGATAGTTGGTTATGGCATAGAAGGTTTTGTCATATAAACTTTGATAATATTGTGAAAGTAAGTTCTACACTTGCAGTAAGAGACTTACCTAAGATTATGAAGCCTACTAACATGATTTGCAAGGAATGTGTGATGGATAAGCAGAAAAGGATTTCATTTCCTAGTAAGAAGTTCACATCTACAGAAAAGTTGGAGATTGTTCATACAGACTTGAGCGGTCCTACTAGGACTAGAGGATTGTATGGAGAAAGGTATTTTATGATTCTTGTTGATGATTTCACAAGAATGATGTGGATTGCATTTTTGAAAGAAAAATCTGAAGCATTTGATAAGTTTAAGGTCATGAAGAATAAAGTTGAGAATGAATTAGGAATGAGGATTAAATGTTTGAGATTCGATAGAGGTGGAGAATTTACATCTAAAGAGTTTAACACTTTTTGTGAAGTGAATGGTATTAAGAGACAATTATCAGCCCCTAGAACACCTAAACAAAATGGTATTGCAAAAAGAAGGAACATATCAGTAACTGAAGCAGCTAGAGCTATGTTATTTGAAGGTGATTTGGCAAAGACATTTTGGAGAGAAGTAGTGAATACAGTAGTATATACAATGAACAAAGTACAAATCAGAGCAGACACATACAAGACACCTTATGAATTGTGGTTTGGACATGCACCCTCAGTTAAGTATTTTAGAATTTTTGGAAGCAAATGTTATATTAAGAGAGATGATGATATAGGAAAGTTTGATCCTAGAAGTGATGAAGGAATTTTTCTTGGATATTCTTTGAAAAGAAAAGCATATAGATGTTACAATAAGAGAACTAAAACTATTGTTGAAAGTGTAAATGTAAAATTTGATGAGAAGTTTAAAATTCAGGAAAGAATGCTTGATTATGAATCTGATGAAGGAACTAACCCTCAGCCTAACATTGAAACTACTGAAATTTTTTTTGAGATTGACAGTGAATTGTTGAATGAAAGTCATGTTGAAGAAAATAGAGAAGAATCTAGAGAAGAATCTATAGTTGAAGAAAGATCAGTGACTATGACACCTAACAGGTATATATCAGGACATCATCCTATTGAGCAAGTTATTGGAAGTTTGGACAGAGGAGTTATGACTAGAAAGAAGGTACATTTATGTTTGATTTCTCAAATTGAACCTAAGTCTACTAATGAAGCTTGTGAAGATGAACATTGGATTAAAGCTATGAAAGAAGAATTGGATCAGATTGAAAAGAACAAGATATGGGAATTGGTCCCTAGACCTAAAGACAAAAACGTGATTGGAACTAAATGGGTATTTACGAACAAGATGAATGAACAAGGAGAAGTAATTAGAAACAAAGCAAGATTGGTATGTAAGGGATACTCACAGCAAGAAGGAATCAACTATGAAGAGACTTTTGCCCCTGTGGCAAGACTTGAAGCGGTAAGAATATTTTTGGCTTATGCAACATTTAAGAAATTCAAAGTGTATCAGATGGATGTAAAGTCAACATTTCTGAATGGTGAATTAGAGGAAGAAGTCTACATTGAGCAGCCTGAAGGTTTTCCTTTGACTCAAGAAGGACACATGGTATGTAAACTAAAGAAAGCATTGTATGGAATAAAGGAAGCACCTAGAACTTGGTATGCTAGATTAGATAAGTATTTGTTAAAATTGGGATTTACAAAAGGAATAGCTGATAGTAACTTATACACAAAAGAAATTGAGAATGGATTGTTAGTTTTGGTTATTTTTGTTGATGACATTATTTTTGGAGGAGAAGATGAAGCTAGTGACAAATTTTCTGATGAAATGAAGATAGAATTTGAAATGAGTATGATTGGAGAAATGAAATACTTTTTGGGATTAAAAATAACACAAAACAAAGATGGTATCTTTATAAGTTAGACAAAGAACTTGAATGATTTGTTGCAAAGATTTGGTATGGAGAATTGTAAACTAGTTGGAACACCTATGGTTATAGGACATAAACTATCTAGTAAAGATGAGACACCAGAAGTTGAGCAAAAGAAATAAAAATCTATGATTGGTGGATTGCAGTACTTGACACACACTAGACCAGATATACAACATTCAATTGGAATGGCAGCAAGATTTCAAGCTGAACCTAGAGAGTCACATTATGCAGCAGTAAAAAGGATATTGAGATATCTTAGAGGCACAATGGATTATGGACTCTGGTATGAAAATTCTGATGATTTTACCCTATGTGCATATACTGATGCTGATTGGGGAGGTAGTGTTGATGACAAGAAAAGCACCAGTGGTGGAGCCTTTTTTCTTGGAGGAAGATTAGTTTCTTGGTTGAGAAAAAAGTAGAATTGTATCTCACAAAGTACAACAAAAGTAGAATATGTAGCAGCAGAAAACAATTGTAATCAGATAATATGGATGAAGTAGATGTTGATGGACATTGGAATCAAGTTTGATGAGCCTATTGTCATATATTGTGACAATACAAGTACAGTTAGTATGTCTAAGAATCCAGTTTTACATTCTAAGACAAAACATATAGAGATCAAGTATCATGTTGTAAGAGAAAAAGTTACAGAAAAAGAAGTCAGACTGGAGTACATAAGCACAAAGGAGCAGATAGTAGATATATTTACTAAGCCCTTACCTAAGGATACATTTGAGTATCTGAGAGGTATGCTTGGGGTTATGCCCCAACCTACTTTTGAGTAATGATGTAGTTGGTTGCATCCATCTAGTGGTTTATGGCCCTATCTATTTTTTGGATTGGATGTTGGTACTTCCTCTATGGGGGAGTATGTGTATCTGAGCTGAGTCATTGAGGACTCTTGTGAATGTATTTTCTGAATAGTGTCTTTTGACATTGAGCTATTGTTTGACATAGTGATAAAATTTCTATCATTGATGTCAATGGGGGAGAGAATCATGAAAAAAATTAAGGAAACATTGAGGAACTACATTTGTTGGAGAGATTGAATAGGATAACGAAGCAAGATTTGATTGATGATGAGTAGCAGTGCAGTTGAGCAGTAGTGATTGGATTTTTGGAACATTGGATGTTTTTCATCTATGTTGCCATCAATGCCAATGGGGGAGATTTTTAGGAATGAATGCTAAAGCCTTTGGCAGTCATTCTGTAGCAGTGGTTGTTGCATTCATGACTATGATTGTCATTGATGTCAACATAGTGATATTCTAGAGTTTAGCAGAGAAGCAGGCACAGTTTTGTTTTGCGCACATGTTATATTGTAGATTGAGTTATGCACAGTTGATGGTATGTTATTTGGTGTGTTATTAGCCTATGGTTAAGAGCACAAAAATAAATTCATTTATTCATGAAAGTTATAAGCATTTTGGTGGAAGCAGTATTCTAGCAGTATTCCTATGTAGTGGTTTTTGGTAATCGGAGGATATCTCCTAACCAGGATGGAATTTGATTCTATGTAGTTAAAGGGAATTTTGAGACTCATTAGTGGTGACGTGGTTCATAGTGCAAACTTCGAGGTCACACGATTGGAAAGATATTGTATTTGGAAGCCAACAGTTTTATGTAATTCTGATGTAGTGTGTTGAAATTATTATTTTGTATTTGCATACCAACTCATTTGTAATTATTCGAGTGTGGTATAAAGGAAGGAATTTTTTCCTTTCTATGTAAGAGGATTTTAATAGTTTTGATATGAAATTATGAAATTTGTGATGCGAATGTATGCATGAAGTGAAGAAAAGAGCTAATTCAGTGATGAAGGAAGACTTGCGAAGTACAGAGATCTGGATTTGTGATCTTGTGTAGCAAAGAGTGTGGTTTTGGCATAGTGTGAAGGAGGTAACATATTTCATATTATTCTATTGAATAATCCTAAGATCTATTGGACAGTGAGTTCAGAGATCTTGCCTTGAAGCTATTTGGGCAGTGGGTCCTTCTGTCTTCCATAACTCCTAACAGGGTTAGAATCTTTTAACATGGATTCAAAATCTCCTAATAGAGATTCATATGTACTGAATGTATTTCATAAGACTCCTAATAGGGTCCATCCTCTAACAAGGAACTTTCATATTAGTACATCATTTTGTGGGCATCATTCCCACCGGGGTTTACTCTTTGATCAAGAGGTTCCCTAGTTAACATATCTTATGTTATTATTTTATTGTGTATGATTATCTTTCTATGGTTGGTTACTACATTAATTGTATGGTTTAAATCTATTGAAGTTGATATTGAAGTTAATGATGATAAATTGTTTAATTATTAGATAACTGATTCACCCCCTCCTCTCAGTTATCTTGGTGGTCTTTACTTTCTAACAGAGGTTTACATTACAAGGAACTTCTCTTGTTTCATCTTTAGGACATCATCTTGTTTTTGTAACAAAAAATATTGATAATCAAGCTCTTCTCATCGATGTTGATACTCTTGTTCCTCTTTAATAGCATTTAGCTCTACTTGAAAATTTGATAAAATGTCACAACAGTTGCTATTTTCTTGGTTCCCCACATTCTGGTTGTGGGTGGGAGTATAAGCATGCTAATAAGAGTTGATAGGAACCTCTTGTGGCTGGTAGGCTTATGTGTGGGCAGATGAGTAGTAGGCATTAGGGTTTTTCTCATAACTAGGTGTAGTCATGGTGTGTGGAGTAAAACTATCAACACTCCTAGCTTGATATTTTTTGTAGGAAGATGGAAAATATGTATTTTCATGAAAAGGAGTTGGAAAATAGTGCAAGCTATAGTATCCCTCCATTTTAACTCATAGGCATAGGGGAAAGATTGACACGGGAAATAGGTAGGTAAAAATGGGAAATTCTCTCATACCATCAGAATCTAGCCAAAAAATATCCATAGAGTCATTGGGTGTTTAGGATCTACCTCTTAAAGGCTTCAAATACTAAAGAAGGAACTTCTTCTGTAGTTGTTGAAAACTTGGTCCCTCCGGCCATGCCAGAAAAAATTGTTGATGCCTAGAATTGCTCCTAGGTGAAAAACCTATGGGAAGCATGGTGAAATGGGCGACCTTATGCCCTTTCACCAAGAAACCTTTGATATTTTAGAAGTTAACTCTTCATGCTTGGGGGAAAAGGGGGAAGAAAAATAACCCAAATAAGGTAGAACACCAAGCTTTGGGAACAGTTTAAACTCAAAACACACATTCTATTTCAAGAAATGAAATATTAAGGAAACTTTGTATCATATAGGCACATGAAAAACTACAGAAATATATTATCACAATAAATAAAAGTCACTCAGAAAATAGAGAATCTTTAAAGCATGATCTATTTAGAAAATCTTAAACAAAGATGCACTAAAGTTTGAGATTTAGTTCAAACATCAAAGAAACATCCATAAGCATTGAAACTCTAAAATCAAAGATCTTGAAAGCATGATCAATTTGTATTAAAATTTCTAGATTACCATTACAGTTTAAGGCTTATAAAATGAAAACAAATTTTTTTGAAAATACTACGTTTGCAAAAGTCCTACTCTATTTCTACCAAAGTTGAGTCTCAAGTCTCTCATTTGAAAATTATAATTCTTTGTATAAATAGCTAAGGTGTTGCCTGAAAAATCTAATAAAAAGTAGATTAGATAGAGTACTACATGTTCCATTCTACCAGGATGTTTATGTCGGGTCACATCACTGACCCTAAAACTTAACAGTCGACGTATGTTTCATAAATAGAATTGGATTCTATATTATTACACTCATCTACCACTCCTTAGTAATCATATTAGTAGTTTAATTGAGAATCATGCCACAGATAAAGGAATGATGAACATCCTAAGCTGGATGTGTGGGAGACTATGAATATAACAAAAAAGGCACATGGCTCATATGCCTTGAGGCTCCCTTTGAAAAAGGATAAAACCTTACCAATCCCCATGATATGCCCACATGTCACACTTGAACGGTATCAGGACCCACCAACAAAAAGAGATTCAAGTGTAAAAAGAAGGACATGTAGAATTCAAGTGGGGAAAATACCTCCAAAAGAAAGGGCACCTTCTCCAATCACCTACCAGATGACCATGTGTCATGTTGAAAAGAAAACCAAAAGGCACGAATGAAAGAGAAAATTTGTTTAGCACTTGAGGGACATGTGGCACCTCAGTGGTAACTCTAGTGAATAATGTTGAAAGTTGCAACCAAGATGCACACCATGCTGACAAATGAAAAAGAGCATTGCTATGAAACAAACTATTCTGGAAAGGAAAATGGGTGTGCTAGCATAAAGTTTTAACCCATGATATTGTGGATGTTGGGTTCATAGTTCTGGAAACTCTTAGGGTCATCCTTCCTAATGGATGTGAAATCTTTCAAAATTTATTTTCGTAGACCGTGAATTATCTATTGGGCCAAATTAACAAGAGACTTAAAACAAGAGAGTTCACAAAAGCCTCAACAAACACACACTTGGAGAAAAACAAGAAACTTCAACATGCATTCCCTTAAGGAGAATGCATTATGTACAATAGCACTTCTTGGAAGAGAAAAAAACTTAACCTACTGAAAAACAATTAACCTACTATGTATAGACATTTACATTGCAAGATATCAAATAAAAACATTAACTAGTTTATTGAAATGACTTTGCTTTCTAACTAATATTTGATATATTACATATTTATGGACACACAAGCTTAATAAAAAGTGGGATTTAATCATCATCCTTTTTTTTTCCTTCTTTGTTCCGTGCCTACAAAGAGTTTCATTTGAGAACAAATTCCTCAATATCCTCATGCGGCTTTTCTCTTCCTCCTTTTTCTCCATCTTCCTCTAAAGCCATTTTATCCAATCCATGAGAAAAAGGAAACCCATCGATAGATGAGTCTACCTCTTTCTTCAAAACCAACTGATTATTCCTTTCCTCTTGGGTAGAGGCTTTCATTCAAAGGAACTTATCTTGTTGCATCTTCTTGTCGATAATGATACTCTTGTTCCTCCTTTATAGCTTTCAGCTCTACCCGAAGATATGACAAAATATTTCGGTACCTGATATCTTCTTGGTTCCACACATTTTGTTTATAGGAGGGAGGGTAATAATGCTGATAAGACTTAATAGGAAACTCTTTTGGTTGGTAGGCATATGTGTGGGATGATAGGTATTAGGCATTAGATTTTTTTCATAGCTATGTGTAGCCGTGGTGTATGGAGAAAAATAACACTCCTGACCTGATATTTTTATTAGGAAGATGGAATGTATGGATTTTAATGAAAAGGAGGGGGAAAATATTGTTAGCCATATTATTCCTTCATTTTAACTCTTAGGGGAAGGGGATGGATTTATAAGGGAAAAGGGAACATAAAAATGGGAACTTTTCTCATACCATCAGAAACTAGCCCAAAAATGGCTATAGAGTTGTTGGGCACTTAGGATCTACCTCTTGAAGGTTGAAAATATTGAAGAAGGAACCTCTTTTAAAACTATTGAAAACTCAATCCCATCGAGTGTCCGAGAAAAAAATTGTTGACGCCTAGAATTTCTCCTAGGCAAATGACCTATGGGAAGCTCAATGAAATGGGAGACCTTATGTGCTTTCACCAAGAAACTTCCAAGATTTTAGAAGATGGCTCTTGATGCATGGGGGGAAAAGGAGAAGTAAACTAACCCTGATAAGGCATAATGCTAAGCTTCTTTTGGAACACTTTGAACTCAAAATGCATAAACTATTTCAAGAAATGAAATAACAAGGCAACTTTGCAGCATATAAGCCCATTAAAAATTATAGAAATATGTTAGCACAATAAATAAAAGACATAGAGTGAACCATGCAACACACTCATAGAATAGAGAAGCCTGAAAGCATAGTCTATTTGTAAAAGCTTAAACACAGACACACTAAAGTTTGAGATTGCATTTAGACAACATTGAAACATTCATGAGCACTAAAACTCTAATATCAAAGGGCTTGAAAGTACAATCATTTTGTAATAAAATTTCTAGATACCCATTATAGTTCAAGGCTTACAAAATGAAAAAAAAACTTACTAAAAATATTATTACAAAAGTCCTACTCTATTTCTTCCAAAAGTTGAGTCTCAAGCATCTCATTTTAAATTACAATACTCTGTATAAATAGCCAAGGCGCTACCTAAAAACCCTAACATAAAGTAGATTAGATAGAGTGCTACATGTTCCATTCTGCCAAACTTTTTATGTTGGGTCACATTGCTGACCCTAAAAACTAACAACTGACCTATGTTCCATAAACTAAATCAGATTCTCCATTATTATGCTCAACTTCCACTCCTTAGTAATCATAGTAGTAGTTTCTCTAAGAACCATGCCAAAGCTGAAGGAATGATGAACATGTTGAGTTAGATGTGTGGTAGAGTACAACTATAATAGAAAAGGCACATGCATAACGATACCTGAGTCTCCCTTTAAACAAAATCTAAAACCTCAAAAGTCTCCACAATATTCCCATGTGTCACACTTGGAATGTATTGAGACCCACCAACAAAAAGAGTTTTGGTTATAAAAAGGACACATAACACTCAAGTGGGGAAGATGCCTCCAAAAGAAAGTGCACCTTATCTTATTTTCCACAAGACAACTGCGTGTCATGTTGAAAAGAAAAATCAATCCCACCAGTAGAAGAGAAAAGTCATTTAACACTCGAGAGACATGGGGCACCTCAATGAGAACTTTGGTGAAAAATGTTGAAAGCTGTGACCAAGATGCATGCCATGCACATAGATGGAAAAGTCTGCTTCTATGAAACAAACCATTATAGAAAGTAGAATGGAAATGCCAACATAAAGGTCTAACCCATGACATTTTGGATTTTATGTTCATAGTTCTAGCAACTCTCAAGGGCATCCCACCTGCTAGATGTGAACTCTTTCAAACTCTGGTTTCGTAGACTAGGGTCTTATGCATTGGGTCAGATTGACAAGAGACTTAAAATAAGAGAGGACACAAAATCCTTATTAAGCACACACTTGGAGGAAAATAGGAAACTACAACATGAATTCACTTAAGGAGAATGCATTATGTGCAACAACACTTCTTGGAAAATAAAAAATCCTAAGATACTATGTACATACATTTACATCATAGGATGTCAAGCTAAACCATTAGTTGGTTTATTAAAATATCTTCTCTTTCTAACTGGTATTTGATATATTACATATTTCTGGACACATAAGCTCAACAAAAAATGGGATTGAATTTTCCTCCTCTTTGTTTCCTTCTTTGTTCCATGCTCGCAAAGAGCTTCATTTGGGAACAAACTTCAAGATATCTTCATGTGGCTCTACTCTTCCTCTTTCTTTTTCTCTCTCTTCCTACAAATCTATTTTATCTAATCCATAAGCAAAAGGAAACCCATGGCTAGATGAGTCTACCTCTTTCTTCAAAATGAACTGCTTAGTCCTTTCCTCTTAGGCAGAGGCTTACATTGAAAGTAATTTCTTTTGTTGCATCTTTAGGAGATCAAATTTACACTACAAAATATATGCTTGATAATTAATCTCTTCTCATTGATGACAATAATCTTGTTCCTCTTTTATATATTTTAGCTCTGCTTGAAGATTTGACAAAATGTCTTGGCAATTGATATCTTCTTGGTTTCCAACATTTTGGTTGCAGGTGGGAGGGTAAGCATGCTGATAAGAGTTGGAAAGAGTTACTTGGTAATGTAGTGTATGTTGTCATTGATGGAAACTACATACTTCACTCTTGATCATTTATCATATATTTGGTCTACCGAAAGTTTTGGTGATGAAATTGGCTAATTATGGAGAAGAGTTCTAGATACTACTTCAAATATTGAGACCATATGGACAGAGGTAAAATTATTATATTTTGTGAAGATATAGATTGATAGTAAACATCATTTTATGTCTATCCCTATGATTTCAACCTTTTAGGATACTATTTGATGGAGATATGATTAATTGATTATCAAATTGATAAAGAATTATAGTATGTGAGCCTGTAGCATATTGGATCAGTAGACACCTAAAAATCCACTTGTCAATTAAAAATATTTGAGTTGATTAAAAGTAACAATGACATCATCATTTATTAATTAATTATCCACAAGTGTGAGAAACCCTTAATTCTTATCCCCTTGACCATACCTCTAACCATACCCCTAACTCTACCCCTAACCATGACTCTTACCCTAACCAACCTTCCTAACCCAATCCCTTCCTCAAATCCTATAAATAGACTCCCCTCCAAGATCATTTCACCAATTCAATATCATATATAAGCCCTGAATGCAAGCCAGTGAGACAAGCCCAAAAGAGAATTAATCCCACTTTGAGAGATATAGTGAAGACCAAGTTGCAAAAGCTTCTTAGTGTCAGTTTCATTTATCCTATTTCTAATAGCCAGTGGGTTTCTCATCTACTAATTGTCCCAAAGAAGGGGGGAAAGTGGAGAGTTTGTGTGGACTATAGGGAGCTTAACAAAGCCAGTAAAAAGGATCACTTTCTACTGCCTTTCATTGACCAAGTGCTTGATAATCTTGCTGGTAAAAAGCATTTTTCATTTCTAGATGGCTTTAGTGGATATAAATAGATACAAATATCATGAGAAGACCAGGATAAGAAAAAATTCACCTATCCATGGGGAACATTTTATTATTCAGTCTTGCCATTTGGATTGTGCAATACACCTGCTACCTTCCCGAGAGCAGTGTTGCGTATTTTCTCTGACATTGCTATTGACTGTGTTGAAATTTACATGGATGACTTCGCTACTCATGGAACCATATTTGAGGAGGCACAAGATAACTTGGAGAAGGTTCTTAATAGATGCTAGGAATATAACCTCTCCCTTAGTTTAGTGAGAAGTGTTATATGATGATGGAGGAAGGAGTTTTCTTGGGACACAACCTCTCATCTTTTGGAATTCAGGTTGACCCTGCAAAAATTACAATTATCAACACACTTCCCACACCGGTTAAGAAAAAAGATGTCAAGAGTTTCCTTGGCCATTATGGTTACTATAGAAGATTCATAAAGGATTTCAGCTGACTTGCAACACCTTTGTACAACTTGCTGAAAAAGGAAGCCGAGTTTGAATGGACAGAAGATTGTGAAGCATCATTCTAGCAACTGAAAGATATTTTGACAAAAACACCTATTCTTAGAGGACCTGATTGGAAGCTTCCATTTCACATCCACATAGATGCATCTGACTATGCCATTGGAGTAGTACTTGGACATAAGGAAGGTATTATTGAACATGCTATTTACTATATTAGTAAAAACTTGCAAGGTGTTGAGTTAAATTATACTGTCACTGAAAAAGAGTTGTTAGCAGTCATCTATGCACTAAACAAATTTAGGCACTACATCACAAGTTATGAAGTATTTGTTTACACTGACCACTCAGCTATAAAATACTTGATGAGAAAACCTGCCATTAGTGGTAGATTAGCATGCTGGTTACTCCTCATGAAGGAATTTGATGTGAAGATAATAGACAAACTAGGCAAGGCTAATGTGGTGGCTGAGTTCTTATCAAGATTGCAAGTACCAGATGATCCTACAACAATTGATGACAATTTCCCTAATGAGCACTTATTTTCTATTGATTCTTTTAATCCATGGTATGCAGACATAGCAAACTACCTTGCTATAGGAAGAACACTACCTCACTTCTCTCCTAAGCAACACCGACTTCTGGTTGAGAAGAGTTTCAACTTCTCATGGATCTCAGGCTTCATGTTCTATATAGGCCCAGACCAAGTCACCCAAAGATGTGTTCACGAGGATGAAAATTATGACATTCTACGGGTATGTCATGATCAGCCATGTGGTGGCCATTTTGTAGCAAAGAGGTCAGCCTATAAAATTCTAACAACTAGATACTACTGGCCTACTTTGCATAAAGATGTAGCAAAGCATACCAGACATTGTGATAGATGTCAACACATGGGGTGTCCAACAAAGTCTGATGAAATGCCCTTGCAGCCTGAGGTAGTGGTCACGCCATTTGGCAAGTGGGATATTGACTTTGTTGGACCCATTGAACCCTCTTCTCATGGGAAGTCATACATCTTAGTATGTACTGACTATGCCACAAAGTGGGTTGAAGAAAAAGCCATGAGGCATGCTAGGGATCACAAAGTTGTTGAATTCCTCTATGAATGTATCTTCACCAGATTTGGAGTACCAAGGGAGATAGTCACGGATCAGGGAGCACAGTTCACCTCCAATCTTATCATAGAGTTGATGCAGGAATACATGGTGCACCATGGTAAATATGCACCCTATCACCTCCAGGCCAATGGCCAAGTAGAGATAACCAACTGGGAGATAGAATCCATTTTCACTAAGACAATTTATGTTCACAAAAAGAATTGGGCTACCCATCTTCCTAAAGCCATTTGGGCCTCTGCACAACATGGAAAAGCATAACTTGGTTTACCCCTTTTGAGTTGGTGTATGGAAAATCAGTACCCATGCCTATTGAGTTTCAACATAGAACACTCAAAATAGCCTTGGACTTGGACATTGATCTCACTATAGCCCAAGAAGACTGGTTACTACAATTGAATGGGTTAGATGAATACAGGAAATCTGCACTCCACAATACCAAATTGATCCAGCAATAGAGAAAAAAATGGCATGAAAAGTTCATTTGAGAAAAGAAATTTTCTATGGGAGATGGGGCACTAGTGTATGACTCCTGATACCAGCACATGCTAGGAAAATTTCAAACTAGGTGGCTTGGGCCTTATGAGATAATCTTATTATTTGATAATGGAGTAGTTAAACTTTCAACCATTGACCCTATACGGTTCAAGCTACTTGTAAACATGCATTGAATCAAACTCTACAACAAGCCTGTTAGTCGTGAGGAGTTCCTGCAGTAGTTCCAGAGCACCGAAGACACGCTTGATCCCACAGCTGAAGCATCTGGGTCTCCTACCCAGCACTCTACCACTTCTTGATTCCATTCAAGAACTCCAAAATAAATATTTCACATTTTGTGGAATTATTTCTCCATAATAAATTTCATCTCACCTTCTCTATCCACCACCCATCCATTCCATCCCATCACTCCATCAATGTAGGTGACATTTTTCAGAACACTCTTCCTGCAGCGCTTCCAGGTTCATGCCAAATACCCTCGTATATATTTTATTTTATTCATTAATTTTTAGGAATGCATGTCATTTTAATTTTCTACTCTTGCATAATTTGGCTTGGTGGGACCCATGTCATTACTTAGTTGGGGGAGGGAATATTCTATTTTCAAAATTTCAAATTAACATGTAAACATTGAGTTTCTTGTCTTTATGAGATGACTGTCATCATGTGCTTGTTGATTTGTCCTTCTATGATTGCATCATCACATCTGTAATGAAATTAAAGACATTAAAAGCTAAATTTTAACTTCTAATGATATGTTTGCGACGTGTTCAGGGTGGCAGCCCTTGGCACAAGTGAACTATTATGAGATTTGATGCAAGTGAAAATATCATTAGATTTCGTGCAAAACTCTTTAATTTCATGAAGTAAGTAGCATTTGGTATGCCACCTTTTTCATCTGCAACGTCTTTTGTCGTAACACTTTGAATTATGTGATTTTCCATTATTGTGCTCTATGAAAATACCAAGTTTCTACAAAATTTAAATTTTCTTAACAATAGGAGGAGATCTTGAAAGGCATGAGCCAATGGATCATAGGTTTTTTTGGGAAATGCATCCAATTGTGAAATGTTCAGAAGGAAGGGATGGTTGGACTACTACTTGAGTCTTAAGGGATTCGATGAAGAAGTTTCTCTATAATTTCTAAGCACTTTGAAGGATCGATTTGCAGTGGCCAAGGGTTTAAAATTTGAATTTACAAAGGATATTGTGACTAAAGTGAATGGTTTTCCACAAGAAGGTGAACAGTGGGTGAAGGACCTTGACTTGCATTCGGCTAGGGCTCAGTTCACTTTGCATGGTGACCCCCAACTAGATGTAGATAAGAAGCAAGGTACTTCTAGACTATCCTTACCCTTGGAACTCATTCAGCTAGCTACATTCATCATCCAGTAGTTCACTTGTGAAGGGCATTACAAGTATTTGCATGGCCTACATTTCAAAATTCTGAGTCATCTTCGGCATGACAATAGACCGGTAAATTTTCCTAGCTTCCTATTTAATACTATGAAAAAGAAAGCTTTCTTAGTTCAATTAGGAAAAGACCAATCTATTTCGCATCATTGTTTGATAAAGTTAATTGTAGAGAGAGAATTAAATAAACAATTGATTAGGACATGGGAAGAATTTCTGCAAATGAATGAGGTAGAACCTAGGGTGGTCAGACCTAGAGGCTAGGGTGTTGGGCAGAGAGAAAAAAACATCCACTGGGGTTTGCAAAGTCATCCAAAGGATAGAAAATGTTCCTTAAGCTTCCCCTTCCATTTCTAGACCATCCAAGAAAATAAATTACAATGTTGGTGCCTCCACTTCTAAGAGAAAGAGAAATAAAAACAAAGAAACTGCCAATATCCCTAAAACATCACTATCCATAAAGGCCAGGTCCACCTCCAGGAGAGACAAGGGTAAAAATAAGGAGATAGAAGAGGGAATACTAGAGCAGAAACCTAATAGTAATAATGATAATGTTGAAGAGACCTTACATTCTCATGGGGAAGAAACTCTAGAAAATCCTCCTGAAGTAGCTATAGAGGAATTGACCACTAATAGGAGGAAATGAAAGAGTCCTCCATGCTCATCCACACCCCCCTAGAAGGATAAGTGCAAGGCTCTTTGAAAGGGATGTTGAGGCTTTTGTTCCAATTGTTAACCTAGAATCTTCCGAATCCATAGAGAGGTCCTCTTCGGAGGAAATATTTCAACAAAATTTAGCCAGTGACACTGAATTCAACAACCAGAGTCCACAAACATAAGTTAACCCTAGTGTTAACTATATACTTTTTGATAGTGATGAGGATTCTAAGGAGGCCGAAGAGTTTGTAGATAACTCTATTAGGCAACACATTCATAGAGATTCTAAGGACTCCCCATCTGAAGAGTACCCAAAATCTGGAAAAGATATTATTGAGTAAGTGTTAGAAAAAATTAATCAAGATGGATTAGAGACACTAGCTAAGGTAGCAGCCGAGTCTAGTGAGGAGGAAAATGTAGTGAAAACTCTTGTTCTATGGAAAGGAGAATTCTCCACACCAAAAATCATAGTAAAAACCCCTCACTTGGGATCTGGCTAGGTAGATATTCTCAATCAAGAACCCTTACCACCACTAGATATGTCTACATTCCTAGCTGCAGGGATAAATTTATATCAACAATTATTATGGGAAAAGGCATAGTGGAAATTAGAAAAGGAAAAATTGAAATGTGTCATTGATGAGCAAGGCCATCAAATAGAACAAAAATAAGATCAAATTGAAGTGTTGAAGAGGCGGATTGATCAAATTACAAGATTAATTCCAGAGCTCATGGAATGCAAATCATCATCTCTAGTGTATGCATTATTCCTTAAGGAAAAACTTATTAATTTCAAATTGACAAGAATTGTAGAAGGACTTAGTCCCTCTATCTCGACCCCCCATGAATTCTATGATGCATTCCAGTCTACTCCAATGACTCTGAAAAATTTAGTGTGTGAGCTATACCTTCATAACTTGGCAGTCCCAGATGATACAGAGTGGAACTCACTCCTCTATGTAGGAGATGTGCAATTAAGGGCAGTTATTTCCTAGATGCAGAATGAAATAAGAAGGGAGCACCAAGCTGCACCTTACAGAAATAATGAGATGACAACTCCCTTGTTTATGAGGCCTAAAGTTCAGCATTACAGGCGGACATATCTATATTGGATTTCTATTACAATGAACTCAATTGGAGATAGCAAGATGTATCCAGTAAGAGAGAAAGCTTTTATAGATTGGGACCAACATTCATCTCATTATATTGCAGCAGCAATCAGTGCCTCAAAACAAAGATGGATATAGATGTCACATGATTTGAAGGCAAGGGAACCTCACTCTTCATAGAATTTAACCCTTGCTACTAGAAGAGTCCCATGGTACATTATGCTAGGAAGGAATCTCCGCAATTACTAGTTTCCATTAAGGTTTCAACCTCCTATACTCCTACAGCCATTGCTAGCAATGAATGATAGTGCAATAGATCATGATATGTCTACAGAAGTCTAGCGATGGTAAAGGCTCAGAGAAAATCATGGATATTTTGATTATGTTAATGATGAGTCTGGGGAAAAGATAGCTAGTGACTTGAGACTTCGTGCCAGAATCTAGAATTTCATGGTTGTTGGGGACCACCAATAGTGCAGTTGGGGGGAATGATGGGCTTCTAAAAGGCCATCTTTCTTAGTACTTTTTATCCTTTTTTTAGACAGTTAATTGCACACAGACATGAATTTATAGTTTTCAAGCATATGAGCTTATGGTTTTTATTTATATGTTATATATATATATATATATATATATATATATATATATATATATATATATATATATATATATATATATATATATGTTGAGACATGGAATAGAAATGTGGATAGTTTAAAGACATGATATTTGCTTGAATTCATGGACAAGAATGGTCTAATGCAGTAGCTATACATTTTAATGAATGTTTCCTTGCCTAAGCTATGTTTTGGGTAGTCTTCCTCCTCTAGCCATAGGACTTGCAAGAGTGCTAATTAGAACGTTACACCTTTTCCTAATATTAATGATAAGGATATCTATGTATATGGGAGGTTGTGTGTGCATTGATTATTTTTCAAGTGTTTTCCGTGGGCATTAAAGAATCGACATAGTGGCACTGGAATAGTCAAAGCCAACCGTGGAGTGCATGATCTTCGCAAGCAGGGAAAATCAATCATTATTTTCTATTGCATGCAGTGTAGATTTAGTTCCCTCAACATGCTATATTCTTAGAGATTTATTCATGTTTAATGTTGTTTCTATTTTGAAACTTTATGAGTCTATAACTGATCCTCATTTATGGAGTGATCTTAGATATAGGAGGTAGTTGTAATTTTTCCTTCAAATAATTGACTGTTGTAACTCTTTAGGAGTTAGTCGAATGAATTGGTTTTTATAACAGAGCTATTGTGATACTATTTTCAATCAAGTGTAATCATTTTCTATGGATGAATAGAATGCTTAGTTCGAGTTTATATCTTTTATCTTGATTGTATTTCTTATTCACTGATTCAAGGGGGCCCACTTGATGAGTGAATTATTCTATTAGAGTAGAATTCATTTTCCTATTCATTTCTAAGTAAGGTAGAACTCTGCTATTCCTATAGCTACTCATAATAGAATTGGTAGACTGTTCCTACAGCATAGGCGGTTAGAGTAATTCCTACCTGTGATTACATGTTTTGTTAAAGTAAATTCATTTACTAGTTTTAGCATAGTTTTCCTAAAGCATAAGCATTTGAATTCTGTAGGTTAGTCTTAAGATTGAGAGAGTTTGAAGCATATACTTTGTGAATGCCATTCCAAGTTTACGTCCCTAGTCGATAATTAAATGAGACTGAATAATTCATTTAGAAACCATTTCGGGTGTCCAATCCTGAAATAGGTAGTCCATTGCTATGGGTTTCTGATACCATTATTTGGCCAAGTAGAGATAAGCATGGCTTAGGGTATGAATAAAGGAGAATGTTCCAAATCTATTGAAGTAAAGATAGATCATATTAAGCAACCTAAGAAGACACCTTTGAAGAAGACAAGTTGAGAACAATTCAATGGGAGATATTTCACATGCAACAAGCTTGGACACATGGAAAAACAATGCCAAAGCAATTAAAATGCTACACCTTTTTCTAGATATTGTTTCACATGTTGGAAATATGGACACAGATTCAGATCCCAACCCATAAAAATTAGAGGTAACCCTATGTGTTACAAATGCAACAATTTTGGTCATATTGCAAGGAATTGTAGATTGAGGAATAATTTGAACAATCAGAGGTATATAAAATAGAATTTTATTTATTATAAATGTAATAATTATGGACATATTGCTAAAGATTGCAGATATAGAAGTAATGAAAAAAGAGTAAATAGTTCAGTTAATAGAAATAGTGCAAATAACAATGATCAAGGAAATACAATTGATGTAAGTGATGTTAGAGAAAAGATGAACAAAATTTGGATAAGAAAAGAATAAATTGATGTTTTTGGATAGATCACACCAGTTTCTGGTGTGGATCCTTCATAGAAAAACTAATTAGGTTTTAGACCTAATGGGTAAGCATGAGCCAAATATCTTCAATCCCCTGAAAAATGGTATCATGAGATATTGTGATAGCAATTACAGTTGGAGATTGACTCTATTTGGACACATCTTGGTTCGTAGGAAGATATATTAAAGTTTGAGTATTCAAAGAATATTTTTGAGTTTACTAGGTTTTAGTAGCTTTATTAAAACCCTAAGTACAAATGGAAATTAATGATGAAATCATGGTAGATAAGGGAATCTTCAAGGAAAAAATAGTTGAGTTAGAGACTAAATCGAAAGTTGAAATAAATGAGCATATGCAAATAGAGAATGAGGCTACCAGAGGAGAAGAGGATAGAATAGATAATATACTTGACATTCCTGAGGTAGTTGAAGCAAAAGAAAAACTAGATGGAGCAAGGGATGACAAAACATGAATCGATCATTAGACATTATTGGAAATAATGAATTTTATGATTGAATCTTCTGAGACATATCTCAAAGAACCGAGTGATTTGGATAATTGTGATGAAGATCAATTGATGAGACTATTTTTTTTAGAAATAGAGAAGGCCAAGAAAAGAGCCTTGCATAAAAGTGAGAAAGGAACAAAATTAATGGTCAGATCAGTAAGTACTTTTGAGAAGTTGTTTCCCAACTATCAAATTAAACTTGAAGATTCCATAACTGATTAGTTGGAGGGTATACTTGATACCTTTGACACTCATTTTTAGTTAGTTGACCAAGCAACAATGAACAAGGTACAAAAAGAATTTGATGACAAACGGTTTAACTTTCTTTGTTCATTAATTTTGCAAGATAAAGCTTCTTTGGACACCGAAGTAAAGTATACCAAGGATGTTATTGAAGAAGGAAGAAAGATATATAGGATGAGCATCGATTCATTTTCTCATGTATCAAATATAGACAAAATCATAAAGGAAATTAAAGGAAAGTTTTGATTCATCAAAAGGACTTGCATTAGAGTAAATGATAGAGGTAGTTAAAATGAAGGATCAGATAAAATATTTGGAGGATGAGAGGAGAAGGTTGATAGGTAGGCATGATAACTTAAGGGACCTAATTGTTCCTAAGTTAGATATTCTTCAAAGAGAACTTGAGGAGGCAGAGAAAGTATATAGTCTATTGAACCCTATAGCCCTTCTTGAAGCAGATAATGCATCTTATGCCATATGTGGGAAGATACAGATTCTAGATAGCTTGAAGAAGACTTGGGATATTGATTTGGAAGCTCTAGGAATGAGCTTCTTAGATGTCTTCAAGTATTTGTAAACATGGAGGTTAAGTATGAGGCATGTATAGGATTTTGGTAGGAGTTTTTTAATTTTTGTGCCTCACCTTTTCCATTGATGTCAAAGGGGGAGAGATTCAGTATCAAAAATGTATAGAAGTGATGATACTCCTAAGAGTTATTTTATTGTCATTAGTTATGATCAAGTCACATTAATTGTCAAAGTCATTCGGTCATGAAGGAAAGACAAGTCGATAAGAGAAATAAGCTAGTCGGTAAAAGGAAATAAGGAAAAAGTAATTTCAGTAAAGGAAAAGGAAGTTTAGACACTGAGAAAATAAAATCAAGCATCGAGCATAGAGTTGTACTGAGCTAAAACATCTACCAAACCAAGAGAAGATACAATTACCAAGCAATAGGAAAAAAATTTACCGAGCATGAGAGGTTGACACAAGGAGAATCTATAGATACACCGAATCTAGACACCAAGTAGAAAATGGTTTACAAATCTCAATGAGATTATTTGATAGAGCATTGGAGATTTAAACATAATGATTATGTGTGATTAAAAGGTGAGATTCAGAAATGATAACTAAATGTGATATATGCATTGGAGGAGTAACCAATGCTAACACCTCTTAAGGAGTTGATTCTAGAACATTTCCACCACTTCTAGAATTGAGTATATAATGGATCTAATTAAGAAGATCAATATATGTGTGCATGTAAGAGAATATGTGCGGATGTGAAGCATAGATTACAAAAATAAGGTGATGAGTAGAGAAACCACGAAGTAACAAAGTAGTAAAAAGAAGAGTGTAATTGTGATTCAGAATTGAATCTAGCGAGTACAGATTTGTTATTGTGAGTAAAGCACAATATGAATTAAACAGTTGATGAGCATATTGAGTCTGATAAGCATATGATTGATGCAAGTACTACAAACATATTTGTTACTGATTAAGTGTGTAATCAAGGTTGTAAAGTCTCTTAACTGAGAAGATCGTAATAGATATTACATTGTAAATCCTTTAATAGGGTACAGTTCTTAGATTAAAATTGTAAAATACTTTAGCAAGATAGACTTAACTGGTCTTTAGACTCTTAACAGGGTTAATAATCTTAACAAGGTAAGCTATCATAAATACCTAACATTGTAGCTCTAACCGAGAAATTTTTTTATTACAGTAGTGAAGCTTTGTGGGTGTCATACCCACCACAATTTTTATCCTCTGACAAAGATTTATGAGATACCAAAATGATTGTGTTATGATTTTTATTTATTGTTAATGTTTTATATATTTTATAAGATACATGCAAAGTTATGAATTCATTGAATGGTTAAGAAAGTTAGTTAAAAGTTTTTGAAGAACTGATTCACCCCTCCCCTCTCATTTCTCACCTTTCCATACTTAGTCCAACAAGTGATGCATATCGAAAGGGGGAGAATTATTTTGAGTCTCAGAGTATTGGCATATTGACTTGACACTTAGTCATGTTTCACTAAGTGTTTCCATCAATTCAAAAGGGGGAGATTTTTGGAAAGAGAGAACTTCAGAATGGATGTTATGTTGTCATTGATGTTAGCTACATACATATCTCTTAGTTTTTTTTATGAGCCTTTTTTACCGATATAGAAATGATTAGTATCAACTAAGTACAATGAATAGAGCAGTATACAAGTTTGGTAATTGCATCAGTACATACAAATGAATTAGTATTATGATATGTGATTTTGGAATCATTATCAAGTCAGTTATAAGGATATAAATCCATGGTCACAAGTGTTGGAGTTTCATAATTTAGGAGATATTAATGTCTGAGTATCAGAGTTCACAGTGTTTGATAGGAATAGGACAAAGATGAAAATATTTCACTGGTCAAACTTGGATTTTTGTAAGGGGAAATGCTTTGGGTATTTATTATTATTAAGTTGGCTATGGGTTAATTATGTTTTATTTAGCATATCATGGAGTGAGTATAGATAGGTTTGGTTTAGGTGTTTCTTGTGGCAAGTTGATAGTGTTATATTTTTGGTTATAACTTCATATAAGAGATCGAGTCTTGTTAGCAAAGGATGAAAAAAATTTCATGTAATGAAAAGTAATGTCGATGCGATGAAAAGGTAGTAAGAAGAGACTATGTTGATGTACAAATGTTTGTTCAGAGTTTCATCTGAATTACATTGGCATTATTGATGCTACTAGTCAATTCAGTATAGGACTGTAAGTCCATCTTTCCTTTATGTAATTTGGTTATGTAATTAAGAAGTGAGCTCTAGGTTGTAAGCCTGAATGAAATTTCATTCCCACCTATTCTACTTATGCTCTTGACCGAGTACTTATTATTGCAGTAGTGAACTATTTCTGGGTATCATCCCCATAAGGGGTTTTTCCCTTTATCGAGTTTTACTTGAAAGAAAATGACGGTGTTGTGATGTTGATGTTATGCATTCTATTTTATTTACTTGCATTTACTTTTATTATTAAGTTATGATTTCACTTTAAATGGTTAAAGAATAGTGTTGCACTGATTCATCCCCCCCTCTCGATGCTTCCTAATCCTAACAATATTAACATGGAAACTATAGCATCTACCTTGAGTTAGGAGAAACCAATGAAAGAGGCCACTGATATGTAACCAAATTCAATAAAATAAATGGATCACAAAAAATATTGTAGTAATCACATTGTTTAAAGCGAGTTAATGGATGAGCACCTCAATTCCATTTTTATATAGCTTAAAAATTATATCCTATCAAAACTATGATATCCCATAAAAACAATAGTAAGCTTCCTGAGAGATTATTTTTCCAGTCCCAACTCCCATTCTTCCAGAGCTTTTTCCTGTAAATAGATTTAGGGAAGTGGTTGCACGGGAAAATCCAACCGATGCAACTATCAAAACAAACAATTGGTTAATAGTTAGGATTAATTTATTCCTAATAAAAAACCATTCCCGAGAAGAGAGATTATTAATATTAATAATATCTCTCATATTTCCTTTATTTAAGTAAGGCAATAGTAACTTTTTCCTTTAATTATATTTACTATTTCTAAGTTACCTAGTTACCTAGGCTATAGTAAAAGAGTTTACCATTTATTTATTTGTTATTCCATATAATTAATATTAGTTATTTATTAATATCTTTTAGTGGATTATTTCATATTCACCAAAAAATATATAAATATATGTAACCATTTGCATACGTGTGCACCCATATGCCTATGTGTACATATACCATTATTATTAAATAAACATATTATTATTAATATTATAAAACATATTATTTAACCATACACTAAATCATACTTCTTACAAGATACAATAATTCATATAAGTTAACTACTAATAAAAGATTCAATATATCATTAAGTACAATTAGTGCTACCATACACATAAACCTCATACTCCATAAATGCAAGAGACAAAAAAAAGCTCCACATAATCTAACAAGATGAGACAACACATAATTCACCATCTAACACAAGGATAGACTCAGGAACTCCCCTCCTAAGGAATAGAAAGGGTCAGAGGTAGGGTTCCTTCCCACGAGACCTTGGTGGATTCAATGCCCAGCACTTGCAAGCCTGCATCACATAGAAGAGATACATGTGCATATATATATATATATATATATATATATATATATATATATATATATATATATATATATATATATATATATATATATATATATATATATATATATATATATATATATATATATATATATATATATATATATATATATATATATATATATAAGACATGCAAACACATGACTAGGATCCATACATCGTGTGGACCTCAACTAAGTGAGTAACTATAACTTCATCCTGAATCATGAAAACACATCAGTAACATATACATGAAGCATTAAACATCATAGATAATAATGGTTAGATTCAAAATCCTTGGGTTAGCTCTATCATTTTCCATCAGCATATATAAGATAAATGATTTTTAATTTCATAAACATTAAATGATAATCATAAATGAGTATGTATAGATATCTGATAAGCATATCATCATCCAAGTAAGCATAATTGTAAGCATATAGTTCTATCCATGATTATGAAAAATATCCAAATCAAAGAGTAAAAGTATAATCATCTGAGAGGGTATTACATCCTCCCCCCTAGAGTTAGGCTTACTCTTGAAAGCCTACAAATAGATAAGGATAAGCATCTCTAAGTCTAAAAAAATCATTCCAAGTGGATGAGGAGTCATGTTTGGGGTCCCATTGGACCCTTTCCTAATCTATGGTGTGACCCCTGAGGGTCAGTGTCCGCTACTATAGAATATGTATGAGCTCTGAGGCCATCTTCCCGTTCACTACCTATAATGCATTCCAATCCAAAACATGTGTCACATTAGGAATATATTTTCTAAGGACTAAAACATGAAATACATCATGAATACGAGCAAGACTAGACAACAAGGAAAGTTCATAATCTACTGATCCTATCCTCTCTAGAACTTCAAAAGGGCCAACAAATTAGGGTGCCAACTTGGAGCCTTTTTTGTAATGGATTGGACTCTTGTGCGAGTGTACCCTAAGAAAAATTCTATCTCCAAGAGTGAAGTGCACATAAGTCATGTGAGCATCTATGTACTTATTTTTCCTATCCTGAGCTACTAAAATATGATCTCTAATACACTTAACCTATTGTTCCATATCCTGTAACATCTTAGGGCCAAGAAGCACCATGTGCTCCAAATGGTCCTAACTCAAAGGTGTGTGGCACAAATGACCATACAGAGTGTAAAAAGGAGACATGCCTATGGAATTGTGATATCCATTATTATACGCAAACTCCACAAAATATAAGTATTCTTCCCAATGGGTCTGTCTATCCATAACATACATTCTGAGTATATCCTTAAGAACCTGATTGACTTGCTCGATCTGACCATCAGTTTCTAGATGATAGGAAAAACTAAAGTTGAGCTGAGTACCTAAAGTGTGCTAAAGGGAAGTCCAAAGAGAAGATGTGAATACTAGATCATGATTAGAAATAATCTTCTTGGGAATTTTGTGGAGTCTCAGTATGTCCTTCATAAACACTTTGTTTACTACTACTATTGTATAGGAAGATTTCATGGGAGAGAAATGGGCTACCTTGGTAAGTCTATCAACTATTACCATGATAGCATCATGTCTTCATGGGGTAACTGGAAGTCTCGTAATAAAATCCATGGAGATAATATCCTATTTCCATTCTGGCACAAGGTGAGGTTGCAAAAGACCTGTTGGATGTTGATGCTCTACTTTCACTCTTTGGCATTCTAGACATCTTGCCACATAGTCTGCTATATATCTCTTCATCCCTGACCAATAGTAAAAACTCACATAGGTCAGCATACATTTTCTTTACCCCTAGATACACTGAGAAGGGAGCCTTGTGGCTTTCTGAAAGAATAATCACATGGAGATCTCCTGACAAGGGCACATAATTAATATCTTGTTGTCATAGAAATCCCAAGGAATCCAAGGAATATCCTAAAAAATGATCCTCCAAGGGTCTTCCCAATTATAATTCTTCTCTTACCTCCTGATACCAGGAATCAAAAGTGAGAGCCTCTCTGATTCATTTCTCCAAATCTATGCTCAGAGAAAGTGCCTACAATCCATGCATGTGCCTGCTCAAAGCATCTGCCACTACATTTGTCTTCCCCTACATATATTTAACCTTGAAATCATATTCGCATAAGAATTCCATCTATCTATGTTTTCTAACATTGAGGTTAGGTTGAGAGAAGATATACTAAAGGCTTCGATGGTCTGTATGGAGTTAAAATTTATGTCCCAGCAGAAAGTGCCTCCATTTTACTAAGGCATGAACTACTACTGCTAGCTCCAGATCATGGGTGGGATAGTTGAGCTCATTATCTTTAAGCTTGCTAGATTCACACAAGAAAACTTTTCCTTCTTGCATAAGGACTACCCCAATCCCTTCCAGTGAGGCATCTGTATAGACTACAAAGTTTCTTGAAGGTTCGGGGACTACCAAGATCAGAGCACTAGTTAATATTTCTTTCAAGCATTGGAAGGCGACCTCACACCTTTCTGACCATAAAAATTTCTTCCCTTTCCTTTGCAAGGAAGTGATGGGATGAGCTATTCGAGAGAACTCCCTAACAAACAATCTATAATAACCAGCCAATCCCATAAAGTTGCGAACCTTGGGAATGTTGGTCAGAGTTGACCACTCCACTATGGCCTAAATTTTGGCTGGGTAAATTGTGATGCCATCCCCTGAGATGATGTGCCCAAGATACTTAACCTCTGTTTGGAAGAATTCACACTTCTCTAGATTGGCATAAAGTTGGTTTTCTCTAAGGCATTGCAAAACTTGGTGAAGGTGAATCTCATGTTCCTCAAGAGATTTGGAAAACACTAAGATGTCATCCAAGAAAGCTATCATAAATCTATCCAAATAGGTTCTGAAAACCCCATTCATTAATCTCATAAATACAAAGGGAGTGTTTGTCAATCTGAATGGTACCATGGTGAACTCATAGTGGCCATATCTGGTGCAAAAAGTTGTACAGTGAACATCAGCCTCCCTAATTCTAAGTTGATGGTATCCTGACTTAAGATCAATTTCTAAAAATATTTTGTCCCCTTTCATTTGATCAACAAGGTCATTGATGCGGGGTAAAGGATACTGATTTTTTATTGTGACTTTGTTGAGTTGATGATAGTCAATGCACAATTAGAGAGAACCATATTTCTTATTTAAAAATATTACTAGTGCACCCCATGGGGACACACTAGGTCTAATAAACCCTTTTTCCAATAGTTCTTCTAACTGCAACTTAAGCTCCCCAAGTTCTTGTGTGATCATGCGGTATGAAGCCTTCGAGATTGGTTCTGATCCTGGCACTAGCTCAATCTAGAAGTCAATGTCCCTCTTGGGTGGCATTCCCAGTATTTCCTTGGGAAAAAAATATGAGAAATCTTGTAATAGGGGATGATCTAGTGATACATCTTTGCTTTCTCCTTTTTCTAAGTCGTCAACTAAGACTACAAACAACTGGCATCTCTTGCACATGCCCTGATTGAGTTGCATTGCAAAAATCATGTAGAGAGAGATGGGTTGTTGTACCCCAATAATTTTCTTTGGTTCTCCTTAATCATCTATACTCTAAATGCTCTTGTTTCTACAATCCAAAATGGCTTTGTGAGCATCCAACCAATCCATACCCAAAACTACTCCATTGAGCATAAAGGAATCACTTGGAGATCTACTAAGGTGGAGAAAGGTCCTAGCCCTAATTTGTAACTCTAGACACAAGAGTTAGAGGCTATTCTTGCCCTCGAGGCTATCTCTACCTACCACCTATCTTCTTTCCTTACTACCATCAGCCCACACTGCTCTACTAAAGAAGGAGAAATTAAGGAATCCGATGCTCCAGAATCAAATAGAATAGTGGTAGAGATACCCCCTAACAAACTTGGGGTCTCAATGAATGATACCTAATGTTCAGCCTACCTGTGGTCTAGAGTGGAAAATACTCGGTGAGTTCTACCTGCATCATCCATTGTGGGTTTTGAAGTGGTGTGTCTATAGCTAGCTGCTGGGTTAGATTTCTGAGGATAGTTAACTACAGTATGACCGTGTTGACCATAAGAGTAACATCCTATATTTCTAGAAAAATTTCTCCTTGTGGAAGGTGCACTGGACTTTTGATAACTACCCTGACTAGAATTATGAGGCACACTCTAAGCTGGTTGAGAATTTGAATATCGCTTAGCACACTTCCAATTGCAAGAATTATTTGATTGAGAACCCCCATTTTTGTTGTATTGAAATTTCCTTTTCTAGTGGTTCTGACTTGCTTTAGTGAAGAAGGATAGTTTTTAGGACTAGGTATTCCCAGAGATTGATTCCCTTTGCATATAGTCCTGGCCTAAGAGTCATTACCTCCTTGGCCACCTATTTGACCTCCTAAAGCAAAAGATTCATTATGTTCTACAATACGAGCCTTAATCATTGCATCATTAACTATCTAAGGTTCAAAGATTCAAACATTGCTGGCCAATTGACCATTGAGGCCTCTAAGGAAGTGTTGAGTAAGCATGGGTTCATCATCTTTATATCCTGAGTATGGCTTGAGCTCAAAGAAATGTTTCTCATAATCATCAACTGACATAGTTAACTACCTTAAATTGTGAAACTCTTCATCTCTTTTCCACCTCCAGTGGTTAGAAAGAAATCAGGCTTGAAAGAGTTCTATGAATAGTTCCCATGAAAGGGTGGTTATATCAATGTGAAGTTTCTCTTTCTCTATTTCCCACCAAGTGGATGCAAAATCCCTAAGGTGAATAACTACAAATTAAGCCTTAGTATTTCTACTGCAAGGATGCATAGAAAATATCCTTTCTAAATCTAGTAGCCAACTCTCAACAATAGATCCACCTCGAGTTCCCTTAAATGGGTTAGTCTTAGTCCTAAGGAGGTCTCACATTTGAGAATCATGTAAGGCATCTTCTTCTACTACCTGATCTCTCCTCCTAGGGATCCTTTCTCTTTCCTTATGGTGAGAAAAATGAGTTTCCCCATGGTGACCCCTATCCTGACCTGCATCTAGACTCTATAGTATCTATTGTAATAGTTCTTGTACTTGAGCCCACTAAAAACCTCCTGAGTGGTTATCAGATTGGTCCCCTCTACCTTACCCTTCAAAATGTTCTTCTTCCTAAGTACTTTCCTGGTGAGATCTAGGAGGGGTATTTCGGGCACCTCCCCTTCTACCCCAAGTCATAGGAGGCATCCTATCATAAGTAAGGAGAAGGGTAAGTTCAAGGGTCCTAGTCCGATTCTAGTTTAAGTTTTCCTTAAGTGAACAATAAGTTTTAAGCAACATGAGACAAATTTTCCCAGGGCCCCAATGTGGCAACTTAGTGCTTTGATACCAAAGATGTCATGCCTCGCTAGGGAACCAGGAAAGAGAACAACAAATTCTCTTAGGAAAGAAAACCTATGTGATGAAATATGAAATTTTACAAACTTTAAAAAGATTTACAGGTAATATAAATTAAGCATGGTTTAACTTAAATTCCTCCTATTATTCCCTAGTAGAATTTTAACAATCCATTTTACTTTCATTAAAGGTACTAATAACTTGAATAACTTTAAATCAACTATATCATGACATTTGAAGATCTTTAAAAGGAAATATAAATGCTTTCATTCAACAATTAACTTAACATTTAAGATCCATCTATATTCCCAAAATATTCCTTTATGAACAACATAGCATTTAAAGTATTAATCCCATATAAATGATTCATTTAGGAACTTGCATAAAAATATATATGAAATCAACCCATTTGATTTTCTATCCTTTCTTACACAACAATAATGCACAAAATTCCATCTTACTTTGTAATTTATGGATTCCCTTCTTTTAAACAAACATGCTTTGTATAAATATTACATTTTCCTTTTTCCTTTTCCTAAATCTACCCATCTAATTTACATCAATTTGAAATATGGTAAAGATTAAATTACATTCATCTCCTCTCAGAGGTTACAATGAAAACATAATTTCACATTGATAGCAAGTAATGAAAGATAAGATAAGATAAGAGCCTTCTTTCTTCAAAACTAGAACAATGTGCAAGCAAGAATCCTTTCAACATTGCAACAACAACTGATACCTTGATAAAGAAAGATTTACCACCCAACCACATGGATACCAAAAGGACCACTCCCTTGTGCTAGGAGATAAACACCAAGATCCATGCAAAAATAAATAACTAGGCCATTCCTAGGGTTGAGGTAACCTTTCCCAAACAATAGCAAAAAAAGAAGATTGAAATAAAAATCCCTTTCCAAAAGGTTTCAAGAGTTGGTAGAAACTCTAAGAGACAATCTAGGTGAGTGTCATCACATAGTCCTCACCCCTTGGGTTGTCTTGGTACTAGCTACTCTTGGCCCCCACCCCCAAGTAGGCACATGTGGAGCTGAATGCCTTTCGTAAGGACAGGGCCATTCAGTCATATAACCTATGCATAGTTACCTTCCCCCACTCTCACCCATAGTCTTTACTAGCACTAATGGCATGGGTGAGGCATACATTTATCTTTTTAATGTTTGATACCATCCCCATTCATTTAATTAAAGTTATCACTTGATGAAATAACTCATCAATGGGTTTCCCTGGTACTAGCCACTTAGGGCCCCGACCCCACACTAAGCCACTCACCTAGTGTTATTAGGTTCTCCACCCTTACCAAAGCATCATAAACATACAAGATATACATTAAGACAAGTCAAATAAACATTCAAGTACTACAAATAGGAATAGGAATGGTTTAGGAAGTCATATAGTTGTCCTTTTCCACCAGACAACCCTATACACTAATCGAGTTTCCTAAACACTTCAAGAAGCTTAAATAGGAATCAAAATGCACCAAAAAATATAGATCAGAGAAATCAAGTGATTCAAATGACCAAATATCACTTAGGGTTAGCTCCAAGTCACCTGGGGACCCTAAAACATAAAAAATGACCAAAACCAAGGCCTAGCAGAGAGCTGCGCAATTGGTCCAAGAAGTTGTGTAGTTGGGGCTTGAAGCTGCACAATTAGGGCCTCAAGCTGTATAGTTGGTAGCGAGAACTACGCAGTTGGACAAAGACCATGTCTATGCAGAAAAGGGACTTATAGATTGGTTTTACAGGAAGAACTGGGCATGATGGAAGTATTGGATGAAGAATTAGGGGAAGACCTAGTTGAGATCTCCCTCTTTTCCTTCCAAAATGTCCCTCAAACCCCTCATTCCTACAAATAATTCTTATTCTAAATCTAAGGATAGAATAAAGGTGCTTAATCTTGTATGCAAACTAAGAAGGAGAAAAGATCTTCCCAAGGTCTGAGAGTGCCTACAGACCTATTAAACATCAGAGGAAGTATTAAAAATATCCTAAGGAGTCTCCAAACTCTAACAAATACAAATAATGTGGCCTTCATTTTAGGATGTTAGATAGGTGGCCAAGGAGGTAATGCATCTTAGGATGGGATAGGATACATAGGGAATCAATCTCTGGGAATATTTAGTCCTAAAAACTATCCTTCTTCATCTAAAGGAAGTGAGAACCACTAGAAAAGGAAATTTCAATACAACAACAACAACAACAAAAATAGGGATTCTCAATCAAACAATTCTCACAACTGGCAACATCTTAAGCAATATCTGAATTCTCAACCAGCTTAGAGTGTACCTTATAATTATAGTTGGGGTAGTTATCAATAGTCTAGTGCACCTTCTGGATGGATAAATTTTTCTAAAAATATAGGATGTTACTCTTGTGGTCAACATAGTCATATTCTAGTTAATTTTCCTCAAAAATCTACCCCAACAGCTAGCTATAGATAGGCCACTTCAGAACCCACAGTGGGTGATGTAGATAGAACTCATCAAGTATTTTCCACTCTAGACCATAGGAAGACTGAACATTAGGGATCAGTCATTGAGACCCCAAGTTTGTTAGGGGGTATCTCTACCACTATTCTATTTGATTCTAGAGCAATGAATTCCTTTATTTATCCTTCTTTAGTAGAGCAGTGTGGGCTGATGGCAGTAAGGCAGGAAGATAGGTGGCAGGTTGAGCTAGCCTCTGGGGCAAGAATAGCCTCCAACTCTTGTGTCTAGAAATGCAAGTTAGGGCTAGGACCTTTCTCCACCTCAGTAGGTCTCTGAGTGATTCCTTTAGGTTCGTATGGAGTAGTTTTGGGTATGGATTGGTTGGATGCTCACAAAGCCATTTTGGATTGTAGAAACAAGAGAATTTAGTGTACAAATGATTTAGGAGAACCAAATAAAATTGTTGGGGTACAATGACCCATCTCTCTCTACATGATTTATGTGATGAAACTCAAGTGATGCATGCACAAGAGATGCTAGTTGTTTGCAATATCAATTGATGACTTAGACAAAGGAAAAAGTAGGGATGTATCACTAGATCATCCCCTATTACAAGACTTTTTAGATGTTTTTCCCAAGGAAATACTAGAAATGCCACCCAAGAGGGACATTGACTTCCTGATTGAGCTAGTGCCAGAAGCAGAGCCCATCTCCAAGGCTTTGTACCACATGACCACATAGGAACTTGGGGAGCTTAAGTTACAGTTAGAAAAACTATTGGAAAAAGGGTTTATTAGACCTAGTGTGTCCACATGGGGTGCACCAGTAATATTTGTGAAGAGGAAAGATGGTTCTCTCTGATTGTGCATTGACTATCATTAACTCAACAAAGTCACAATAAAAAATTGGCATCCTTTACCCCACATCGACAACCTATTTGATCAAATGAAAGGGGCAAAAATATTTTTAAAAATTGATCTTATGTCAGGATACCATCAACTTAGAATTTGGGAGGCTTATGTCCACTGTACAGCTTTCCACACCATATATGACCACTATGAGTTCACCATGGTACCATTTGGGCTGACAAACACTCCCTCTATATTTATGAGCTCAATGAATGGAGTTTTCAAAACCTATTTGGACATATTTGTGATAGTTTTATTGGATGACATCTTAGTGTTTTCCAAAACTCCTAAGGAACATGAGATTCACCTTCACCAAGTTTTGCAATGCCTTAGAGAAAACCAACTTTATGCCAATCCAGAGAAGTGTGAATTCTTCCAAACAGAGGTTATGTATCTTCAGCACATCATCTCAGGGGATGGCCATAGTAGAGTGGCCAACTTCGACCAATGTCCCCGAGGTTCACAGCTTTATGGGACTGGCTGGTTATTATAGATGGTTTGTTGGGGAGTTCTCTTGAATAGCTCATCCCATCACTTCCTTTCAAAGGAAAGGGAAGAAATTTGTATGGTTAGAAAGGTGCGAGGCCTCCTTCCAATGCTTGAAAGAAAGATTGACTAGTGCTCCAATCTTGGTAGTCCCTGAACCTTCAAGAAACTTTGTGGTCTGTACGAATGCCTCACTACAAGGGATTGGGGTAGTCCTTATGCGAGAAGGGAAAGTTTTCACTTATGAATCTAGGAAGCTTAAAGATCATGAGTTCAACTATCCCACTCATGATCTAGAGCTAGCAGCAGTAGTTCACGCCTTAGTAAAATGGAGGTAGTTTCTAATGGGACATAAATTTGAACTCCATACAAACCACAAAAGCCTTTAGTATATCTTATCTCAACCTAACCTCAATGCTAGACAACACAAATGGATGGAATTATTATGAAAATATTATTTCATGGTTAAATATATCCAGGGAAGATGAATGTAGTGGCAGATGCTTTGAGCAGGAAGAGGCATAGTTTGTCAGCACTTTCTCTTAGCATAGATTTGGAGAAATGAATCAGAGAGGCTCTCACTTCTAATTCCTGGTATCATGAGGTAAAAGAAGAATTAGAATTGAGAAGACCCTTGGAGGGTCATTTTTTAGGATATTCCTTGGATTTCCTAGGATAGATATGACAACAAGATAGAATTTATGTGCCTTTGTTAGGAGATCTTTGTGTGCTTATTCTTTCAAAAAGCCACAAGGCTCCCTACTCAACACATCCAGGTGTAAAGAAAATGTATGCTGACCTACATGAGTTGTACTATTGGTCAGGGATGAAGAGAGATATAGAAGACTACGTGGAAAGATGTCTATAATGCCAGAGAGTGAAAGAAAAACATCAACATCCAGTAGGTCTTTTGTAGTCCCACCTTGCGCCATAATGGAAATGGGATATTATCTCTATGGATTTTATTGTGGGACTTCCAGTTACCCCACAAAGACATGATGATATCATGGTAACAGTTGATAGAATTACCATGGTAGCTCATTTCTCTCCCATGCAATCTTCCTATACAATAGCAACAATAGCCAACATGTTTATGAAGGACATAGTGAGACTCCATAGAATTCCCAGGATGATTATTTTTTATCATCATCCCTTATGCACATCTGCTTTGTGGAATTCTCTTCAAAACACATTAGGGACTCAGCTCAACTTCAGTTTGGCCTATCATCCAGAAATCGATGGGTAGACTGAGTGAGTCAATCAAGTTCTTGAGGATATTCTTAGAATGTATGTTAAGGACAGACAGACCCATTGGGAAGAATACTTATATTTGGTGGAGTTTTCATATAATAATGGATATCAAAATTCCATAGGCATATCTCCTTTTCAGGCTCTGTATGGTCATCTATGCTGCACACCTTTGAATTGGGACTATTTGGAGGACAGGGTGGTTCTTGGCCCTGAGATGTTATAGGATATGGAACAATAGGTTAAGTGTACTAGGGAGCATATTTTGGCAGCTCGGGACAGGCAAAAGAAGTACATAGATGTTCATAGGACTAGTGTGTGCTTCACTCTTAGAGACGGATTTTTTCTTAGGGTACACCCAAAAAAGAGTCCAATTCATTAGAAAAAAAGGCTCCAAGTTGGCACCCCAATTTGTTGGCCCTTTTGGAGTCCTAGAGAGGATAGGACTAGTAGCTTATCAACTTGCCTTGCCACCTAGTCTTTCTTGTATTCATGATGTATTTCATGTTTAAGTCCTTAGAAAATATATTCCTGATGTGACTCATGTTTTGGATTGGAATACATTACAAGTAGGGGATGGGCAGCTGGCCTTGGAGCCCATATGTATTCTACAATAGCAGAAACTGACCCTCAGAGGTCGCACCATAGATTAGGCAAGGGTTGAATGGGACCCCAATGATGATTCCTCAACCACCTGGGAGGATGTTGTTATACTTAGAGATGCTTATTCTTATCTATTTGTAGACTTTCAGGAGTAAGCCTAACTCTAGGGGGAAGGATGTAATACCCTCTCAGATGATTATACTTTTACTCTTCGATTTGTAGATTTTGCATAATCATGGTTAGAACTATATGAACTTACAATTATGCTTACTTGGATGATGATATGCTTATCATATATTTAGATATACTCATTTATGATTATCATTTAATGTTTATGAAATTGAAAATCATTTATCTTATATATGTTGATGGAAAATGATAGAGCTAACCCAAGGATTTTGAATCTAACCATTATTATCTATGATGTTTCATGCTTCATGTATATGTGACTAATGTGTTTTCATGATCTCTTCTCGGTGATGCAGGCTTGTAGGTACCAGGTATCGACTCCACTTGGTCTCATAGGTCTGAGCATGCCCTCAAAATCCTCGATCATTATTGTTGTTATGGAGATATCACCAAGGTCCCGTTGGAAGGAAACCTACCTCTGACCCTTTTTGTTCCTTAGGAGGGGAGTTCCTGAGTCTATCCTTGTGTTGGATTGTGAATTATGTGTTGTCTCATCTTGTTATATTCTATGGAGCTTTTTTTTTTGTCTCTTGCATTTATGGAGTATGAGGTTTATGTGTATGGTAGCTCTAATTCTACTTAATGGTATATTCAATCTTTTATTAGTAGTTAACTTATATTAATTATTGTATCTTGTAAGAAGTATGATTTAGTGTATGGTTAAATAATATGTTTTATAATATTAATAATAATATGTTTTTTAATAATAATGGTATATGTACACATAGGCATATGGGTGCACACATATGCCAATGGTTACATATATTTATATATTTATTGGTGAATAAGAATTAATGCACTAAAATATATTAATAAATAACTAATATTACTTATATGGAATAGAAAATAAATAAATGGTAAACTCTTTTACTATAGCCTAGGTAACTAGGTAACTTAGAAATAGTAAATATGCTTAAAGGAAAAATTTACTATTGCCTTCCTTAAATAAAGGTAATATGAGAGAGATTATTAATATTCATTATCTCTCTTCCCAGGAATGGTTTTTTATTAGGACAAATTAATCCTAACTATTAACCAATTATTTGTTTTGATAGTTGCATCGGTTGGATTTTCCCGTGCAACCACTTCCCTAAATCTATTATGGGAAGAAGCTCTAGAAGAATGGGAGTTGGGGTTGGAAAAATAATCTCTTAGGAAGCTTACTATTGTTTTGATAGGATATCATAGTTTAGAAATCATAGTAATACCGGGGGAGTATTGTGTCTACATTCAGAAGGAGTCTGGAGGGGTGTTGGAGTAGGCTGAGATAGTCTGGACCTTCTTCATCAACAATTTCTCTGCAGGACTCTAGGTAGGATCTATCCTAGGAGATGATCCTTCCTAAGTATTTGTTTGATTGATTGTAATTCTATCTATCTACTTGTTGTCTTATGTGAGTTTGCATTGTAGAGGATATTTGTGTAATTGTATTATGTCTGCATAATTGAATGAGATAATGTTAGGAGAAATGATAATATACTGATGTATAAACTATTGTACTTCCTGTACGATTTATTTATCTTCCTCCATGTATTTTTTAGATTCTAGAGACTCCCTAGGATCTTTTTAACACTTCATTTTATTTTTAATAGGTTTGTAGGCACTCTCAGACCTTACGAAGATCTTTTCTCCTTCTTAGTTTGCATATATGATTAAGCACCTTTCTTCTATCCTTAGGTTTAGAGTAGGAATTCTTTGGAGGAATGATGGGTTTGAGGGATGTTTTGGAAGGGAAACAAGGAGATCTCAATTGTGTCTTTCCCTAATTCTACATCCAATACTTCCATCATGCTGAGTTCTTCCCGCAAAACCAATCTATAAGTCCCTTTTCTACATAGACATAGTCTCTATGACCAACTGCGTAGTTCTCACTACCAACTATGCAACTTGAGGCCCCAAATGCATAGCTTCAAGCCCCAACTATGCAGCTTCTTGGGCCAATTGCGCAACTCTTTGCTAGGCCTTGGTTTTGG
>BSBK01000786.1:815000-827500 GCA_027943335.1 Chamaecyparis obtusa
CCTGTAATAAAGATTTCACGCATTTGATAAATTTAATATCGCACTTGACTATTTTGATCTCGCTTGAGCCCCTTTTGGTGACGCTCGCGGTTAAAGTAGTCACGTCTTCATTAAATTTGATCTCGCCTGTAGTCTGGACAATGTCGCCTGACAGTATTTTCACTATTTTGTCAAAATAAGGACTGTATGCTAACTTTACTGTCATTTTTTTTGTCTCAGGAGCATGGTCTGTCATAAGAAAGTGCAAAAACCAGAGAGAAGATACAACTTAGAGGAGAAATTGATCTCTAAGAGGATAAGGAAAGAAAACCGGGTACATTCTACCTTTGTTCTCAATAATAATTTAGAGAAAGAAGTAGAATTACATGCCAAATACATTGCTGTTGTAGATGCTTACAAACGAAAATATGTTTCATTGAATTGGGAATTTAGTCCTTAAATTTGTAAGAATTTTGCAAGTATTTTGGTAAAAAAAAGAATCAAAAGCATAATCAATTATATCATTTTTAGCTTTGATTTTGGTTTCCCCTCACTTTGTTTGTGTTGTGCTGACTAACTTGTTGGTGGAGGAAACATTTTGCCAAGGTAAGAGAAGGATTTGGAGAGAAAAATGAAAAATCTACTACTTAAAAATGCGCCTAGCCTTTGCTAGCATCGTTTGAGGTATTTTTCTCATTAAGCTTGCACTTCCCTTAAATTGTGGCATTTTCAAAGTTCAAAAACATAGTTTAATCATAAAAGGAAAAAAAATAAACACTTCAATTCTAAGAACCCCTTTGTCACGGGGTTGAAAAAGAACCAATTTGATTGTGAGTGTTTGGGATAAGGGAAAAGCAATAGGGATATGCTCTTCACTCTTTGAGTGAATCAAATTCCCAAACTTGCTCTACCAAATCCATTTTTCATGCTTTTCAATGAATATGTTTAAAACTTAGTGGGCTCGCCTCCCGAGATTGCCTTAGAAGGGCCGGTGAGAGGGATAGCCCAAAGTGGGATACACTTGCTTTTGCCGCGAGAATCCGACCCACTATAAAACGAAACGCGGGTATCCTTAATGGGGTACACGACAAAAGGATTTTAGCTCTTTCGAACTTCCTCTAGTAGTCCTAACGGATTGCGCAAAATCGTGCTTTTGTGCGTGTGGGAAGCCCCTTAACATAGTTGGGGGATGAAAAGCTAAGATCTCTTTTGAACGGAAAACTTACTACATAATGGTAAAATAGCAAAACTACCTATTAGAGCCATGTTTACGAACCAATTATGTGCTAGGTAGATTGTGTGGAAGCTATTCTTGTGTTAAACCTGTGAAAACGTTCAAAAATATACACATTAGAGCATTCTAGGGATATGGTACCCAATTGATGTGTGTGTTGAGATTGTTTTTATTTTCAAACAAGATATTCCAAAGTTATTGATCAAAACACCATTAAAATTTTAAACCATTTAAAATTGATCAAAAACTTTTACCTTATTCCAAAAACAGCTTATCAAGAGAAGAAAGTCAACATACCCTTAAAGTTTGTTCATGCCTGTTATTACAAGGTCATTCTCTATAAGGAAAGCATTACAAACAGACAAGACCTACAACAGAGAAGAGCTCCCATTTCCAAAGAACACTTTCATTACTTCACAAGTGACTGAAAATCCCACTAAGGCAAAGGACATTAACAACATGTTTAGTGGTACCCTAGGAAATATCGATCCCACTAACCAAGGGAACAACATGAATGGGGGCATAGATCCCAATAACAACCAAGGGAACAACATGAATGGAGGTATGGATCTTAACAACAATCAAGGAAATTCTAATAATGGAGGAAGAGACCCTAATTCTCAAGAGGCAAATTCACAAGGCAACAACTTATTGCCTCCTCATAATACAAACTTACCCCCAACTGCAGAAGAAGCCACGATTGAAAGAGCATTAGAGGCAAGACAATGTCCTTATTTCATAGAACTAATGAAAAAGACCATGCTTATGGATAAAGAAAAACACTTCATGGACTTAATACAAACGGGGGTAAAGCTACCTAAAGATTTTGACATAGAACAATTAAAGCCCAAGGAAATAGAAGACCCTATGGAAGCAATGAGGAAACAATTCAAGGCATTACAAATGGAAATTGACAATTTGAAACAAAATGGGGCTCCTAAGCCTTTCTCTATTGAAACATTATGTCCTTTTCCATTCGATAAGAGTTTGGTCATGGTGCCTTTTCCCATTAATGTAACATTTCCTAAATATGAGAGATATGAAGGAACATCTGACCCACATGATCATCTTCGGGGGTTTTGTGCATTGAGTCTTGAATTCATGCATGAATCAACCTATTTAATGAGACTATTCCCAAGAAGCTTGGGAGGAACAGCCATGGATTGGTTTTCAAAACTACCATCCGGCATAAAATCCTTTGAAGAGTTAGCATCTAAATTTGTGACTCATTACTCTTATAACATCAAACATGAGGTCACCATGATAACGTTATGTAACACGAAGCAACAAGATGGAGAAGCCTTTCTCACATTCTTGCAAAGATGGAGGACTGCATTTGCTAGATATCCAAGAAGTGTACCGGAGAAAGAAAAAATGGATATCTTTATTAACGGTTTAAGAAGCGAGCTGAATTATAGACTAAGGATGCAATGTCCCAAAACCTTTCAAGATCTAATTGATAACGGAATTACAATGGAAGAAGTGTTGATTAAGAGTGGAGAGTTGAAATTACACAAGGAAAATAAGAATAACTCTAACTCCAACAACAACAATACCAACAATAACAACAATCCAAATAAAAGTTGGTACAACAACAATAGCCCTTACAAAGACACCAAATCAAGTGAATAATGCTAATCAAGCATATAATGCACCTTCCAACAACAACAACAATGCCAATAAGAATAATCAAGGAAACAAGGATCAAAACAGCAAGTATGATAAGTATTTGAAACCCACTCCTGCAAGACACTTTACACCCTTGGGAGAATCACTTGAAACTGCATTAAAGACTCTCATAGCTAACAATGTTATTACATTACCCGCTATTAAACCTTATGAACTAGACCACAAGCCGGGTTGGTGGGATGCTAAGCATCATTGTGAATATCATAGGATTCGGGGGCACCCTACAAATGAATGTTTACAATTAAAGAATGTGGTGCAAGACTTGATAGATAATAACATAATCACTGTTGATGGACCCCAAAATAATGAAGATCATACGGCCTTCAAACAACCTTTTTACAAACATGATAAAGGTGAGTCATCAAATGGCAAGAAACAAAGTGCCAATAATCTCAACTTTGCGCCATCATATGATCATATTGTTAATGCTATCATCATTAATGAACAGCCTCAAAAGGAAGCAGCAAATGTCATTACAAGAGGGCAGAATTCTAGAATGACTTTACAAGGGATAGTCCCTCAAAACACCAATATCCCACCATCCAACATTGTGGTCAAACAATCTCCTACAGCAGCAAGACCTTATAGTTTGGTAGACCAATTGCAACGTACTCCAGCACAAATCTCAATCTTAGAGTTATTGAAGTTGTCACCAAATCATAAAGAGATTTTGGAAAAAGCTTTGGAAGAAACACATGTTTCTACTACCTTAGGGGAAGAAAAGTTTCAAAATATGGTAGGACATCTTGTGGCTCCTCATTGTCTTTCATTTTCAGATCAAGATGACATGTCTATAACTCATCCTCAAAATTTGCCATTACATATAGAGGTTTTGATCGAAAGGCATAGAGTCAAAAGAGCCCTTATTGATGGAGGGGCTGGCCTTAACATATGCACATTGAGTCTTGTAAAATCCTTAGGTTTCTCCGAGTCTTGCATTGACCCTACAAAGAAAATCACCATAAAAGCTTATGATGAGGCTGAAAGAGCTTCTAAAGGCATGATTGTGTTGCCCATCCAAGTGGGACCAGTTAAGAAGGAAACCAAATGTCAAGTGTTGGACATGAAATTAACCTATAACATTTTATTGGGAAGACCTTGGATTCATGAGATGCAAGCTGTCCCCTCCACATACCACCAATGCATCAAGTTCCCATACATGGGTGAAGAAATCACAGTTGGAGGAGACTCAAATCCATTTCAATATTGTAATGCACTCAAACCCTTGCATGAATTATACATTCCACATAATCGTGAAGGAGTTGTTCCAAGAATCACCAATGAAGATGCACAAAATCCTCTTCAAGCTAGCTCAACTACATCAACTAAGGGCAAGGAAAAAGTGAGCTACGAGGGTCCAAATGTGATGGAAAGTCCATATGTGGCACCTAAATTGGAAACAGTGATCTACAAACCTACTAAAGAGGAAAAAGAACAAGCTAAAGCAGATCATTACCAATACATGAGTGAGATGATGAACAAATTTGACAAACAATGCAAGATTAGTTCAAAAGGGGTAGGAGAATATTCAGTTTCTCTATTTGACATGCCCATGTCTCCTAAATCACATGGAAAACCCTCAAAAGAACATCTTCCACATAAGTATAATTCTTATTTTGTGAGGGAAGATAGCAAAGCAACATGGGATAAGGAAGAGGAGGATGTCCTTCAATGGCTTTATCATGATGAGGATGGTACCCTAGACACTCCCATGGAAAGAATTCAGCATGTTAATATACAAATAGAACAATATGGGAAAGGATTTGATATTATGCAAAAGATGGGATACAAAGGAAGAGGACCCCTAGGTCAAAGAAATAGAGGATTATTAGAACCTATTGAACCTGTTTGGAGGGCAAGTCATGAAAAATCCAGAGTAGGTTTTCAACATAAGGGAGAAAGTTCAAGTCCAATGCATGATTTTCATCCTCAAATAAATGCATTAGAATCCGAAGGAGATAGTGATGATTCTAGGGATTATGAATGGGATACTTTATCAGATGAGTCATGTCAAGATAAAGAAGTCATTGCTATACATACTTATGCAAAAATCCCAAAACAAGATGCTCCAATTAATGAAGAATCTTCTATTCAAAGGCCTAATATAGAACAAGCATCTAGTAGTGGAGCATGGATAGAAACATTTTGGACACCTTCAGAGGAGGGAAATTCAAACGTTAGTTTTAACCCGCTTGTGGCTTTTCCCACATTGTTTCCCGTAGAGGTCGACGAGGATTCAAGCAAAGGGGACTTTGACCCTGCTTCCATGGATCATCTTGAGGAAGCACACATCATAGACCTAAACGATACAATGTATGAACCCTCAAACAAATTCATGTCCATAAATCCTATTGATGATATCTTACCCAATAATTCCTTAATTTTGATACATCCAGACCTCATTGATTGGGATCAAACTGAACCACATGACTTACTTTACTTCCCAAATGACCAAGCCACAAACCAATACCTCAATGCGGTTGAACCCTCTTTCACCAACGAACTCAATACGGACATGATGACAACAGCAAGGGTCCAATCTCTTAGTCAAAAAAAAGAAAAAATAAAAAAAAATAAAAAAATGAAAAGTTCTATTGGTGAAAACCCAACTGTGGCACCATTAGAACCAAAAACAATGAAAATAAAAGACGTTTCTTTTGGTGAAAACCCAACTGTGGCACCATTAGAAGAGAGATTGGATACTTTGCCTGAACATGAAGAAGAACGGTCATCTATTCTTATAGAACCAACAGAAAAAGTTAACATTGGCACGGAACTAGGGCCAAAGGTTGTACACTTGGCTGCATCACTTACATCTATTGAAAGAGAGGACTTTATCAAATTCTTCCAAGAACAACAAGTAAATTTTGCATGGTCATATGCCGATATGCCTGGATTGGATCCTGATTTCATAATGCATCATCTGAATGTTAGACCCGGAGTTAAACCTGTAAAGCAAAAACTAAGGAAAATGCACCCACATGTGGCTCTTCTAGTCAAGGCAGAATTGGAAAAATTGTTAAAGGTGGGGTTCATAAGAACAATAGCATATGCTGATTGGATCTCTAACATTGTGCCAGTTACTAAACATGATAAATCTATCCGTGTGTGTACGGATTTCAGAGATTTAAACCTTGCATGTCCCAAAGATGACTTCCCATTGCCAAGCATTGATACCATAGTGGATTTGACAGCAGGTCACGCAATGTACTCATTAATGGATGGATTTAGTGGCTACAACCAAATCAAGATTGCTCCCGAAGACCAAGAAAAGACAGCATTTACTTGCCCTTGGGGTACCTTTTGTTGGAATGTTATGCCCTTCGGTTTAAAAAATGCTGGAGCTACATATCAAAGGGCCATGACAACTATTTTCCATGACATGATGCATACTTTTTTAGAAGATTATGTGGATGACATTCTAGCAAAATCCCACAATAGAGAAGAGCATTTACAAATCCTAAGAAAAATATTCATTCGGTTAGAACAATTCAAAGTTAGACTAAACCCAAAGAAGTGTGCCTTTGGTGTCCAATCCGGCAAGTTATTGGGTTATATAGTGTCAGCAAAAGGCATTGAAGTTGATCCTGAAAAAGTACAAGCAATTCTAGAAATGGAGATTCCAAGAAATATTAGCCAAATGAGGTCACTACAAGGAAAGATTCAATCAATAAGGAGATTTATCTCTCAATTAGTAGAAAAGTGTCACTCCTTCACCAGATTGTTACACAAGGACACTACATTTATGTGGGATGAGGAATGTGATAAGGCCTTTGCTACTTTGAAGACTTATTTGATAAACCCACCTATTCTTATGTCACCTATCAAAGGTAAAGAACTATTGTTATACATATCAGCCATAGAAAGGTCTCTAGGCATATTGTTGGCACAAGAAGATGAGCAAAGAAAAGAAAGGGCAATCTACTATCTTAGTAGAACCTTAATAAAATATGAACTCAATTATTCATTCATGGAAAGAGCATGTCTAGCAGTGGTTTTTGCATCTCAAAAACTAAGACATTATATGTTGATGCATAAGATCAAATTAATTGCCAAGATTGATCCTCTCAAGTACTTACTAAGTAAAACTGCCTTAACAGGTAGAATAGCAAAATGGGTCATGATCCTAAGTGAATTTGACATTGAATATGTTGATAGAAGAGCAATTAAAGGACAAGTGATAGCAGATCACTTAGCAGATAACCCAATGGAGTCTACACAAACCATGCAAATTGAATTTCCAGATGCAGAAATTGTCAACATAGAAGTAAAGACATGGAAGTTATATTTTGATGGATCTTACACACAAGGAGGTTCTGGAGTAGGTATATTATTGGTTACTCCTCAAGGATACACCATTCCAAAGTCTTATAAACTCTTATTTCCATGCACCAATAATATAGCGGAATATGAGGCATTAGTCATTGGCATCAAAATGGCTTTAGAATGGAGTATTGCAGAATTACAAGTGTATGGAGATTCCCAACTCATAATCAATCAGGTTAATAATGAATACAATACCAAGGACATCACATTGATGAAATATAAAACCTTGATTGATGGATGGAAGAAGTACTTTTCTTTGATCACATTTGAACAGATTCCAAGAGAAAAGAATAGAGCAGCAGATGCCATGGCTACCTTGGCTTCATTATTACAAAAACCAGATCAAAATGAGAAGTATGAGTTCTTGGTGGAAGAGTTGGTAAAACCGGCATTTAACCTTCCTGACACCCAAATTGTTGCTCTTTTACATGGACATGACTCTCCTTGGTATGGACCCATCTATACTTACCTTAAAGACCAAGTACTCCCCATAGACCAAACTCGTGCCCAAAAATGTAACTTCATACGCCAAGCCGCCCGTTACCTAATCCTTTCAGACACATTGTATCGTAAGGGTCTTGATGGGAGGTTACTTAGATGTCTAGAGGAAGAAGAGTCTAAGTTAGATTTACGTGAGGTCCACGAAGGCATTTGCGGGTCACACTCAAGCGGTTTTAATCTAGCTAAGAAAATCCTTCATCTAGGGTACTTTTGGACAACATTAGAAAAGGATGCTTGTCAATTTGTGAAGACATGCAGCAAATGTCAATATCATGGTAATATGATACATGCACCGGCTCAAGAATTACACCCATTCATTACACCATGGCCTTTTTATCAATGGGGTTTTGACTTGATTGGGATCATATATCCTCCATCTTCAAACGGACACAAGTATATCATCACAGCAACAGAATACTTCACCAAATGGGTGGAAGCAGTTCCATTAATAACAGCAACCGGCAAACAAATTTCAATGTTCATTTTGAACCACATAATTTGCCGCTATGGTATTCCACATGCCATTATCACGGATAATGGGAAACAATTCAAAAATTAGGATATTGATGAACTTTGCATGACATTTCACATTACACATCATTCATCATCCATTTATTATCCACAAGGCAATGGACAAGCTGAGGCAACAAACAAAAATATCCTCAAAATATTAAAAAGGTCAGTTAACAAATCAGGAAGAGATTGGCACGTGCAAATAAATCCCGCACTATGGGCTTACAGAACTAGTATCAGAACACCTACAGGAGCCACCCCATTCTCTTTAGTCTATGGAACCGAAGCAGTTCTACCATTAGAAGTTGAAATTCCATCTCTACGGGTTTCATTAAGAGGATTGATCACTGATGAGGATTATAGGATTGCCAGACTACAACAATTGGAATTGTTAGAGGAACATCAGACTCAAGCTTATGAGCATTTAAAAGGTTATCAAAATAGGATTGCACACAATTACAACAAACACATCAAACCAAGAACTTTTCAAGTAGGAGACTTGGTACTAAGAGAAAATCCCAAAAATCAAGTTGAAAGGGAAAAGAAAGGAAAGTGGGAAGCTAATTGGATAGGCCCATTTGTGATAGCATCATCCTTTGGAACTGGAACATATAAGTTATCAGATTGTAATGGTGAAGAATTACAAGAACCCATAAATAGCATTCATTTGAAGAGATTCTACACCTAAAACAGATGAAAGAGTATAAAGAGTATCAGATGAGAGAGCATCATAATTATTGTACATAATTGAAAATGGAAAATACCAAAAACATTTGAAAATGGAAAATACCAAAAACATTTGAAAATGGAAAATCCAAAAACATTGGAAAAGAAGAAAGATCAAAAACAGTGGAAAATTGAGCCTGAAGAAAGCAAAAACATTTGAAAAACTATCTCTTGGTGAAAACCTAGCAAATAGGCGCCAAGTTGATAATGAAAAACAAAAAAAAAAAAAAAAAAAAAAAAGAAAAAAATGAAAAAAATGAAAAAAATGAAAAAAGAGAAAAAGTGCCTTGGTGAAAACCTAGCAAATAGGCGCCTTGGTAGCAAAAAAAAAAAAAAAGAGAATACCCAAAAGTGAAAACTTGGTAACAAGCGCTTTTGGTTCCCTTAAGTCATTTCCTTCCTAGCCACATGTGTATATAATGCATCTCATCATCCCATTTGTCTAAACCTTCATTGCATTCGTCATTTGTACATAGTCATAATAACAGTTTGTAGCACCATCCTTTGCATTGCCTAAAGTTGTCAAAATTGATACATCAAATACTTGGGGGCAGCATAAACGGATTGGAAGGTGGGTACCTCAAAAAGGATTCATATGAACAACATTCAGTCACAAGCAGAAAGAGATCAACATTTTCAGAAGAGAGATCAGATTTTTGTAAACCTTTGATTGATAACGAAAAAGTTGACTACCACAACAAAATCCTTGAAGCCTAAATTGACTTATTATTCAGGATTAAAAATCAAAAGTCATGTCATGATCAAACACTTGGAAATATATTTTGTTGAAAATCAGAAAACAATGCAAAACACTTAGATAGATTCTTTTGAAAAGTTGGTTAAAAATCTGTTTACTTACATTCATTCAATTTGTATCAAGTCTTTTTAGCTCATCAATGATGTTTCGACTAGATTGGCAATGATGGAGACATGATATTTTTCTTGACTATGAAGTGACTGTTTGGAGGAAAATTCATTGCCTTATGAGAATTCATCTAAAGACATGGTCATCAAAGAACCATCGAGGATTATCTTATAAAATAATGAGTTAACCTTTGTTTGTTTACGCAACCGGATACCTTGGATATTTAGATTCTTCATATCTAAATGACAAAATCCACTTGCAACATAGAATCCGACAAAATCGGTATTCGTACTCTCATGATTTTTTTTTGAAATCAGTGATAGTCGTATCGATGAGACCGATGGGAAAGCAAAAATGGAGGTTACCATATGAGCAGTAAATAAAAAGCGATATTCATATCATCATGTCAGTGGGCAGTGGTGATTGTATCGACTTTCCGGTCCCAAGTGCTCAATGATGAAAATATATCCTCAAGGCATTTATTTGCTAAAAGCTAGTGACACTTAGCTGCATTCATAAAAAGGTTAAATGCATTCTCATGTTAGATTACTTGCATGTGCATTTTTTTTTTTCCCAAGGGTTTTATTTTCGCATCAAAAAGGGGGTACATGACATCATTAACAGGGTTAAATCAACAAGGACAACATCATTTCAACATCATCTTTTCTACAAAAATAAAAATATATGAGATTATACTTTTTGCATTCATTCCATATCATTAATCATTACATAGATATTATCAAAGAAAAGAAGGAAATAATCATTTACATTTGCATACAGATTGCATACATTCAGATTGCATACATGAGAAATAACATATCAAAACTGCATCCATACATGAAGAAGAAATGCATCCATTTATCTATATCATACATAAGATACGTTGCATCCATAGCCAATATTCATCCAAAAAAACAAATGCATTAGATAAACACATATAGCAGCATCTAAAGGAAATCTCATATATCATCAAGTAAAAGCAGGAAAGATCATAAATGTTCTCATATCACACGTCTACTCATAACTCAATATATCAAGTATAACAATGATGTCATAAAACTCAACTCTATAATCGCCCATCAACAGGGGCATCAATGTCAAATAAGTGTCAAAATACAACTGGAAAGGTGACACCACGGTCACAAGACTATGGTACAATATCAAGTATCTCAACATCAGTACATAAATGATCAATAAGAGCACTCATAGCTCATCTCTCGTCACCACTGGGAGGAGGTCCTGGAGGAGGCTGTGGAGGAGGCTGTGATGGAGGCTGCTGAGGAGGCGTCTGACCAACCATAGCAACAAGGAGAGGAACCAAGGGAGCCAAACCCGATACCAACTGCTGAATCATAGATGACATCTGTGACACCTCTGTCTGTAATGCTCCCACATCTGCTCGTAGCTGGGTAGTACTAGAGCTCTCTCCAACCTCATAGGTACTCTGAGGATCACCTGTATCTATAGGAGCTTTTCCCCGATCATGGGAAAAAGCTGCTGGCATCTGCTGTGCACCTGTATCCTGCCCATCCACAGTAGCCTGCTGTAATCCTGCTCTCGTATCCTGTCCTGTACCTGGATCCTGTCTAGCAGCCCTCATATGATCCTGACGATCTATCCTCTATCTCTGTGCTACTGCAGGACGAGGAGGAGGAGGAGGTGCCTGTACCGGTGCATCTCTCGCTCGTCCTCTGAGCCTAATCACTGCCCTACCTCGGGGTCTACCTCTGCGTCTCCTCCCACCACCAACATCATCACCATCATCATCTCGCCCAGGTACTGGCTCTGCAGGGTCTGTAAAGCGAGGCATCGGATGCTCCATCAACCAAGCTAGATACTCCTGTGTGACTCCGGCATCTCTGATATGTAACCTCATGTCCCAATCCATATAACCCAGTAATGATATCTGCTCTATAGCGTCATCATATGAAGGCATGTGACCCCAAGTAGCACGCTCTGCACTAGAATGAGCATATACTGCAGATCCCTGAGGCATAGGCTGAATCCGCCCAAACTGTCGTAGTACTCTCCCTGCCAAGAATCTCTCCAGAACAGAGTCAATCCTGCCGATCATCCATCGAGGAGCAAACATATAGGGTAACTCCAAGCTATCCTCTCTCCAATCCTCGACCTCAACATATGGTCTCCAATAGACCTCATCCATGTCATCAATCTGCCGTCGCCAATACTCCAAGTGACCCAAGTGATGTTGTGTCACCATACCAGTATACTGCCATGCGAAAGGATATCCTAGAGGACGATCTCGATCTGATATAGGACGACTGACTGGTAAGTGCTCCCATATCCACAACTGTAAAATATGAATCCCAACAGATAATGAGGCTGATCTCCTGTAAACCACCTCATGCAGATCGTGATAAAGCTGTGCCAGCACACAAGATCCCCAGTCAAAGCGTCGAGGATGATGTAGCAAATCCTCGATAATCCTGCCCCATCCCACTAAAAATCCGCGACCTCGCCGATCAGGTAATAAAACACCACCAATGATAGCACCTAATAAGGCTGGTAAAACAGGAAATGAGGCAAACTGAGGCCATAAGATACAATCATCACCAATAGATGGATCTCCGAATACTCGTCGACAATATGTCCCCTCATAGACTGCATCATAATATACTATCTCTCCATGAGTCGGGATCCGTAGCA